>VONZ01000037.1:2185000-2489367 GCA_012976165.1 Labeo catla
ACCAGTAAATTTTGACCTTGTGGGGACATTTGTGAGGTCCCCATGAGGAAACAGGCTTATAAATCATGCAGAATGAGTTTTTTTGAGAAAGTAAAAGTGTGCACAGTCTCCTGTGAGGGCTAGGTTTAGGTGTAGGGTAGGTGTAGGGCGATAGAAAATAGGGTTTGTACAGTATAAAAACCATTACGCCTATGGAATGTCCCCATAAAACATGTAAACACAACGTGTGTGTGTGTGTGTGTGTGTGTGTGTGTGTGTGTGTGTAAAAAGAGAGAGAGAGAGTGTCTGTGCTTCTGGTAGGTGGGGCTGTCAGGTAAACTGTCAAAACTTGCTTTCCTGGTCCTTGAGTTGTCTGAGTTTACTTCTGTTTTAAAGGTTTAGACAGTTTACTGAAATACCAGTCTGCTTCAGCAGCCTCGTTTATTCTCAGCAAACCTTTTAGCACTTTTAGAAGATGACCATCACAGTGTATTTCACCAGTGTGAGTGGCTCTAGAGAGGTGTGTATCTGTACATTTCTGACTTCTCTGAATGTATCTAGAAGTTGATACATGCTTACTTGATGACAAGCTGATATTTTGAAGTGTACCTACTCTTATGTTAATATGCTAGACAGTCATCTTATGTCAAATTAGATTAGTTATATTAACTCTGTAGAAGTTTGTGTCTGCAGAATGATAAAAAATTCCTAGGTGGTGAAAAACATTGTTATTTCAAGACATTTGAAGTAAATAACTAGTTGTTCTTGTCAAATGTCTTAAAAAAGGAAGAGAAACCAGAGTTTCAGTGTGCGTTTTCACAGGTTCATTGTTTTCCATCTCTGTTTCTTCAGGTAAAGCAACAGCAGCAAGAGATTTTCCAGTTTCTGGATTCCAAGAAGCTCAAGTACTTTGCTGTGGACATCTCACAATCCCCTGACAAGAAGGAGGAGATGAGGAAGAAAGTGAGAAACCCCTCAGCGATGCCCCCTCAGGTCTTCAACGAAGACAAATACTGTGGGGTGAGTCTCATCTTGTCACCTTGTTTTTGATAGTGGCCTGCAGATCAAGAGCGAAAAACTGTGTCTGTTGTACCTGCATCAAATCAACTTCAAGTCAGGAATTTTCAGTTGATTTAATATTCTAAAAACCAGTAGACTGGCTGACATTCAGGTGAATGCTTAACGCTAAACCATGTTAAATCTATCAAATAATGCCATTTCAGTTCAGTAGAAAAACTCAAGTTTTTACGAAAAGCACAAAGTTTGGGATATGACTTGTAGTAAAGCATAAATAGCACATGGAAATCTTCTGAACAAACGATGTGTCAGTACACCCTTTGGGTTTTGCAACAAGAATGTTGAACCGTTGAGTCAGTTCTAAGTGATGCAAAACAGGGTGTAAGTGTTTGTAGTGTATGGTAATGCTATTAATTCTGTTGTGCATACAACACTTGAAACGTAAGATTTCGTATATAAGCACAGGAGACCTTTCAGGCTCGTTCAGTTTCTTCTAAACCACAACACACCCTTTTTAAACACTCCCATCGACTATAGATGTTTCCACTGCTTGGAATGCACCAGTTGTCTGCCACTCTGGGGAACATCTTGAGATTGTGTTCTGATGCTCAGAACAGCACACGCTGTTCACAAATCAGCAAATAATGGCGCAGCTAAGATTCCACACATGCACCGTGTCTGGATGTACTTTACCAGTAATGCCTGAGCAAATGCTTTAAAGATGACCACTTGAAGTGTTCAAGTCGTGTTCTTCCATACTCCTATTTTCATTTATGCAGTCCATATAAAGCTGGTTATCATCTGTGTTTGTGTTCATAGGACTATCAGAAGTTTTTTGAAGCAGTGGAGGATGGGAAACCAGAGGCATTCTTCAAGCAATGAGCTACTGTAGGCACACTGCACTACTTATTTTACGTAATTAAATGAAAAAAGATTTTCCATTAAGCATATCTCTGTATTTTGTATCTACAAGTGAATCTCTCATCAAATTTTGAGATCAACTTCCCTATTTGGCCACTAGGGTGCAGTAATGTCTCAAATACCTAAAATTTTTGAACCATACTTGTGTTGGAAAGGTTTACTTTGGAAATGTAATAGGTTACAGATTACAAGTTACCCTATTTAAAATGTAAGAAGTACTGTTACTATTTCAATTACTTTATTATAGTAATGTAACTGATTACATTTGATTACTTTTCTAAATTTATATTTCTTTTCTTTTTTTTCAGTACTTATTTATTTATTTATTTTTGTTGTTGTTGTACATCATTTTTAAGCATTTAAAACAGGCAGGGCTGACCTTACAGTAGTACTCAACACTGATTACTGCCACACTTTAAAAAATCCCTCATTTTTTCATTAAAATTTAATTTTAAAGCCCAGCCACCATAAAATCAGGCTTTTTTTTTACTTTGAGATTGTTCTGAGGTTAAATACAGATTTAAAATCATAACAAGATATAGGTTATGTAACCGTCTTTGTAATCTTTAACATTTTCGTAAGTAACTAGTTACTCCCCAACGCTGGTTTTTAAGCAGTGATTCCTATAACAATAGTTTAGTAGTAAATTAAATGTAGTTTTCAGGTAGTGTTATATTAGGCCTTCATTGCTGTGACTTACAGTTGAGGTCAAAAGTTTACATACACCTCACAGAATCTGCAAAATATTAATTATTTTACCAAAATAAAAGGGATCATACAAAGTGCATGTTATTTTTTATTTAGTACTGACCTGAATAGATAGATGACCTGAAGATATTTCACATAAAAGACATTTACATATAGTCCACAAGAGAAAATAATAGTTGAATTTATAAAAATGACCCCGTTCAAAAAGTTAAGATACACTTGATTCTTAATACTGTGTTGTTACCTGAATGATCCACAGCTGTTTTTTTTTTTTTAAGTTCTAGTTGTTTATGAGTCTCTTGTTTTTTCCTGAACAATTAAACTGCCTGCTGTTCTTTAGAGAAATCCTTCAGGCCCCACAATTTTTTTAGTTTTTCAAGATTTTTGTGTATTTGAACCCTTTCCAACAATGACTATTATTTTTAGATCTATCTTTTCACACTGAGGACAACTGAGGGACTCATTTGCAGCTATTACAGAAGTTTCAAACACTCACTGATGCTCCAGAAGGAAAAACGATGCATTAAGAGCCGGGGGGTGAATGTAAGAATAGATTGTCTTCTGAGAAACAAGCATCTTCTGTAGCTTCTTATATATATAATATTTAGGCAAAATAAGAAAAATGTAGATGTCATGAATCTGGTCCTGATGTCAGTCCGCTCGCTACCAGAGGTCACATTGCCATTTCACATTACTCCAACTGTTGCACCATACCCTGGACTACATTTCCCATCATTCATTGCGCTGATGACACACACAACTGTAACCAATCAAGCACACTATATAAGCCTTCTACTTCCTCTTCCTAGTGGCCGAGTATTCTGTTACAGAGCGAGGGAGACGGGAAGCGGTCGGATCCAAACGCAAAGCTTTATTAAACAAAGACACAGTCAAAACAGCGGGCAGGGTCGAACACTGGCTAACAGGTATATTCGGGCAAGACACAAGAGCAATCCGTAAGACAGGCGAAGGTCGATCAGCGGCGAACGTAATCCAAGGGACAAGGCAAACGGGTAACCCAAAAAGACAGTCTAGAGTTCATTCGAGGGGCGAACAAAACGACAAGGCAAAGGGTTAAATCCATGACAGGCGGAAAGTCCAGGGCAGGCTGAAGGCAGACAAGATGATATAACAAGGCGAGGATACAAGACTAGAATGACTGGATACAGGAACAAGGCTTAACTCAACTTAGAAACGAACAAAGTGGCTCCATACAGTTGCTAACACTAGACAAGTGCTAAATTAAATACAATACTCGGCAACTAGGATGAGGAAGTGCAAGGCTTATATAGTGTGCTTGATTGGTTACAGCTGTATCATCAGCGCAATGAATGATGGGAAATGTAGTCCAGTCTGAGTAATGTGAAATGGCAAGGTGACCTCTGGTGGCAAACAGACTGGCGTTCAGAACCAGATTCATGACAGTAGACATCTTTATTCTGTTCAAAAGTTTTCACCCCCCAGCTCTTAAAGGGGTCATCGGATGCCCATTTTCCACAAGTTGATATAATTCTTTAGGGTCTTAATGAAAAGTCTCTAATATACTTTGATTAAAAATTCTCAATGGTTTTGTAAAACAACACCCTTTTTACCTTGTCAAAATGAGCTCTGCAAAATCATCTCATTCTAAGGGGTTGTTCCTTTAAATGCAAATGAGCTCTGCTTGCCCTGCCCCTCTCTTCTCTCTGTGGAATGACGAGCTTGTTTACTTTAGCTGCATTCAGCTGCGTTTAGCCGCTAAACTTCCTAACTACCACGTTATAAGGAAAGGCGATCGCAAAGACTCATAAAAAAACGCTTATACACACTTCTGCTGTAAGTGAACCTGGATCATGAATGATTCACGCAAACATAGACGGATATATGTAGATCGGGAGGTGGATTCCATTCACAAACAAACAAAATCTACTGCATCTTCAGCGGCTCAGATGTCGGGAGTAAATGACGACCACTATGTTCATTATTACATCCAGCAACACAACACCTCAATCGCTCAATCAGAGATATTCTTGTCTAACTTACATCCCTGCTTTGGCATCGAAACAAGGAAAGTTACTGGACTGTGACAGCTGGTCTGAGGTAAGACGCTCATGTCAATCAACTATAGTGGGTGCAGCCTCTGTCGTTGTGACAGCACACGGACAGGCATCTGAGAACGGCTCGATTTGAAACAGTGGATATTATTTTTACAGATTAATTAAAAACCACTGCATGGATTTTTATCATTATAGGGTAGATTTGTACATACACTGCCAACACACATTAATGTTCCAACAACATGAAAAAGTGAAGTTTGCATCCGATGACCACTTTAATGCAATCATGCTGCCTTCTGAAGCATCAGCGAGCACTTGAACCTTCTGTAATAGTTGCATTTGAGTCCTTTAGTTGTCCTCAGTGTGAAAAGATGGATCTCAAAATCATAGTTATTGTTGGAAAGGGTTCAAATGACCCTCTAGGGGTCATAGAGCCTCTATTGAAGACTTTTGTCTTATATGTCAATATGTCCCTGGTGAAAAAACCAGCATATGCTGGTAATTATGTTTTGATGCTGGAATGCTGGTTAGGTAGGTTTTGATGCTGGTTTAAGCTGGTCCTTTGCTGGTTTATGCTGGTCCTTAGCTGGTTTAAGCTGGTTTTTGCTGGTCATGTTGCTGGTCAAGGACCAGCATGAACCAGCAAAGGACCAGCATAAACCAGCAAAGGACCAGCATAAACCAGCAAAGGACCAGCTTAAACCAGCATCAAAACCTACCTAACCAGCATTGCAGCATCAAAACATACCTACCAGCATATGCTGTTTTTTCATCAGGGGTATATGTTATTTAAACACTGTATCCATCCGTTTTAGTAGTATTCAACTCATGGGTAGCAAACATCTGTATCTATTTATAGACAAACATTTTCTCACGCTGTCTACGTCAGCCTCTTATGCAAGCTAATACAAAACTGCCACTTGCAAAGGCATCCTGGGATGTCTGGATTGTCTGGACTTCTTCAAAAGTTACAGTATGTTGGACACACGTTATACTACATTTGGAAAATTAATCCAGCACAGCATGCTTAAGTAAAACATTTTATGACTTTAAAGAAATGCCAGTTGGTTTGATATTTTGTTTAATATGCGATATTTGCCGAAACTGAGACTCACTTGAAAAAAAAAACCAAAACAAAAACAAGAAACCATTATTAAAGAAGCTTTGAATATACTTTATTACAAATTAGAATTTTAAATTATTCATGTAGATTATGAAAGTAAACAACATTAACTTCACACATACATCAACATAGAGAGGAATGATAACATTTTACGGAAAGTGTGACAGTGTGTGTGTGAGAGAGAGAGAGCGAGAGAGAGAAACATAAAACACAATTGTGTCCTGAGAATGTGTGTATGTGCACGTAAACATAAATGCAGTGCTTATTCATGTGGAATCATTTAATGAAAGGGTGGGAGTAGTGAATGAATAGTAAATGAATAGAAAATGCAGTGAAAGTAGGTTTAGGAGTGTGTTTTGTTTTTATGCAGTAGATTGTCCAAGAAAATAGAGAGAAATAGACTGTGTAAACACAAAACATGATCCACAAAACCAGCTTTGTAAGTAAACCAACTACAAACAAACTTGCTATATAAGCTACATAAACGGGTGAGCTGAAAGCTGAGGCATCACAGTGTGCTACATGCTACATGCAAACATCCCCTGAGAAGAAAAACACACTTTAATGGACAATGAAATACATCCTCAAACAAGATATGAGTTCTTTAGCATGTTTTCCAGCAGAAGGAACAAAAGGCTGTAGGAATGTGATCTGAAATTCCAATAATAAAGCATAAAGTGTTCAAATACTGATTCAGGATCAGTTTTAGAACAGGACAGCTTTGAAGAGCCATTATGCTTTGTGAAAACACTGTGCTCTGATCAGCTGAGATCTTAATTCAGGTCAGGATTCTATTTCCTGTTTGGAGGCAGTTTTGGTCCGAACTTCTTTTTACAAATAGATCAAAGCCTGCAGAAAGGACAACATTATATCCAATTCTTCTGCTGTTTCCCTAAATTTCCTTTTGGCCGACTGTTTGAGCTCCTTAACAAAGAACAACTTAGAGACTCGTACATGCAACCTTGCATACTTATTATTCTCTTACGTCTTACGCACACAAACATACAGGTATAAATTCACTTTCTATCCCTGTGTCATGTTATAAAAAGCAGAATAGGCTTTTCATGCAACACGTAACAAAACATAATGGCAACACGTATAAATAATGAATTAGGCCATAGAAAATGTTTGTAATCACCCTTTGTATGTGTGTGTTTGAATGAGGAGAATTTCTTAGGAAAAGCTGGGCTGGAGGGCAGCGTGTGTTTGGCAAAAGCATTGCTGGCAGTGAGAGGGCTTCAGACCAGGGGACGACAGGAAAAACATCACAGGAAAAAGAGGCAATACCACAGTGTTTCAGTCTATGGAAATGTCAATGACACTCTAGGATTCAGAGTCCTGTGGAGAACAGAATTTAATTCAGTTAGATGTTAATCCTATTCTATTATCTATAATAAAACCAGTGTAGAGCCAGTAACAAAACATGACACAACAAAGCATCTTAATAATCAATATTTTCATACTGCTATTCAGTACAACTATCTAAACATCCACTGAGAATTGCAATATTATATATGATGAATACACTTTATTTTTCTTACACCATTGGCAAATAGTATTTTTAAGCATAAGTCTGACAAAATTAATGGTTACTGCATAAAACAAGAAAATAATTGCCAACAGGGGAGGGAGAAATAAAATATATTTGAGATATATTCTCTGTAAACAGGTTGTTTCTGAAATAAATTTGTTTTTACAGTGAAGTAATTATAAGACAAGTGGGAGTGTGTTTGTACCTTTACAGGAGGCAAACGGAGGAATGAGAACACTGTGTTAGTCTCTTTAGACTGAAAGAAATCTTCATAATCCTGAAAAATGATAGAATAATAATGACTCAGGAGAGATATTTAGCAATTGTTTTTGTGCTGTTTGATTTTAAAATTGGATATAATATTGACACTTGATATTGATCTTTCATGAATATCAAACTAAAGAAGAGAACCTGCTAATTCAGATTCTATAAATTATTCTATTTAACATCCATTAACAATCTCAAATGAAATAAGATTTTTAATGTGTTTTTTTTAAAAAAAAAATAAGTTTCTTATGCTCATCAAGGCTGCATTTATTTGATCAAAAATACAGAAAAACAGTAATATTGTGAAATATTATTTCAACGTAAAATAACAGTTTTCTATGTAAATATATTTTAAAATGTAATTTATTCCTGTGATGCAAAGCTGAATTTTCAGCATCATTACTCCAGTCTTCAGTGTCACACGATCCTTATGAAATCATTCTAATATGCTGATTTATTATTACTGTTGAAAAAAGTTGTGCTGCTTAATATTTTGTTGAAACCTGTGATAATTTGTTTCAGGATTTATTTAAAATAAAAATATTTTGTAAGAATATAAACAAACATTTAAAGGTTTGAGGTCAGTACATTTTTATTCTTTCTTTTTTTGAAAGAAATTAATACTTTTATTCACCAAGGATGTGTTAAATTGATAAAAAAGTGATAGTAAAGACTTATATTATATATATATATATATATTTTGAGCAAATGCTGTTCTTTTTAACTTTTTATTCATCAAAGAATCCTGAAAAAGTATCACAGGTTCCAAAAAAAAATATTAAGCAGCACAATCGTTTCCATTATTGATAATAAAAAATAATAAATCAGCATATTAGAATGATTTGTGAAGGATCATGTGACACTGAAGACTGGAGTAATGATGCTGAAAATTCAGTTTTGTATCAAAGGAATAGATTATATTTTAAAATATATTAAAATAGAAAACCATTATTTTAAACTCTAATAATATTAAACAATATTACTGTTTTTTCTTAATCATGTAAATGCAGCCTTGATGCGCATAAGAGACTTCTTTAAAAACATTAAAAATCTTACTGATCCTAAACTTTTGAATGGCAGTGTATACCATAACATATTTTTATTCATTATTTAATTATATATATATATATACACTACCGTTCATTTTTATTGTTTCTTTTTTTTTTTTTTAAGAAATTAATACTTTTATTCACCAAGGATGTATTAAGTTAATAATTAATGTTTTTAAAAGTTAATAATAAATAATTTACATTGTTATAAAATATTTATATTTTGAATAAACACTGTACTTTTTAAACTTGTTATTCATGAAAGAATCCTGAAAAAAAAAATCACAGGTTCCAAAAAATATTTGGCAGCACAACTGTTGATATTATCCAACACTGATCATTCTAATAATAAATCCGCATATTAGAATGATTTCTGAAGGATCATGTGACACTTAAGACTGGAGTAACAGCTGATAAAAATTCAGCTTTTCATCACAGGAATAAATTCTATTTTAAAGTATGTTAAAATAAAAAACATTATTTTATATTGTAAAAACATTTTGCAATATTACTGTTTTTTTTCTATATTTTTAATCAAATAAATGCAGCCTTGATGAGCATAAGAGACTTCTTTAAAGATTATTACAAGTCTTACTGACCCCAAACTTTTGAACGGTAGTGTATATATATTCAGATTCTATAAAGTCTATATTCATGAGTCTATAAACTTTACTCATAACAAATCTCTTTATATTAAACAAAATCACCCTGGTCATACATTCTTTTAAAAATACACAAAAATAGTTCAGATATGTCTTGCCCTCCATTGGTGTCAAACAGTTAATCACTATGACATGTTAAAGAGGCAGATCTGCTCTTCTGATTGGCTAAAAGAGATGTTGGAGGCGGGGTCTAAGAGTAATCAGGATTATTGAGAGATTAGATCAGTTGGGTGCTCAGCAAAATCCAGCCACTTCCATGAGTCATTCACAAAATATACAAACCTTAGGTGTTAAATGATGAATCATTTCTAAATTAAGATTCAAACTCATAAATGTCTTTGATTCTTCAGCCATTTATGGCAAGAGAGTCATAGCATATTACACTATAACTCTAATTACAAAAACAGAGTGTGTGTAGGTGTGAATTTGAATATTAGGTTGTGTTTTGCCTGCAAAATCTTTTTAAACTTTAAGATTTGTTTTTGGATGACTTTAACCTTTTTTCACTACCTTATATAGGATCTAGTGCTTTAATGTGATTGGCTATAGAAAACACAATAAATACCACACTAGAATGTAATTGGCTTGAAAAGAGGATGGTGCCACACAGCTTGCACCATGGATCTTTGTTTACATATATTGATTTTTAATAAACATCCTCTCAAACCAACCCAATGTGGACTCATTGGCCAGACAGAGAGCTTTTAGCTTATCATTGATTTAAGTGTCTGAGAGAAACAGAGTATTACTTCAACAGAATCCCTCAGACATCTTACAGAACCAATTAATGCGTATGACTTGAGGTCTGTGGTATATCGATGAAGATATAACCGCTGTGCGAGTATCTAACTATAAATTCGCCTCTGATAGAAGATTATTGGTTAATCTTTGAACAAGTTAAGTGAGCCTGTTTTACATCACCTGTCCAGTGTTTAAAATATCAAGCATACGTATTAGTTTCGAATGAAACGAACTGATGGCTCACCCCGCAGTAGTCCTCTCCATTGAAGATCTGAGGGGGGAGAGGATTGCCCTTTTCAGGTTGTTTCTCCTCAGGAATGTTCTTGTACATCCAGAGCCTCTGATCCTCCAGCATGGTAATGTCAACCTCCTCAAAACTGATCCGGTTGGCCTCCAGAAAGCCAACGATGGCCTGCTGACGTTTCTTCACCTGAGGAATCACCCAGTGAAGCATTTGGTCAGTGACTCTCAAACTTAAGTATGAACAGTTATGAGTATAGTTAATTCAAAAATGCTTTATGCATGGAATAAGTATTACTATACAATTATACATTTCTTTGTGCATTAGTATCTGTATGTCCATTCTGAAAACACACAGATGGAAAGCATTCAGTGAAATTCCCATTAGTCGGATGTAGGAGGAAAGTATTGATCGACAAAAAGGGATTTATTCGAAACCAAATGTAAATCATACAGTTGGGACTTCAGACACACCTAAAAAATCCCTAAGAATATGACTATGCATTTAAAGCACATCAAATTAAACACAGAAAATGATGAAAGACTTTGTGTGTAGGTTTCATTGTGCTTTTGAGTGTCTATTTATGTGGTCAAAAGGTTATTTAACATCTGTTCTTTGTCTGGCGTCCTTTGTTCCTGAATCCTTCCCCATATTAACATTAAATAAACATTTTGTCCTTATCTTACCCACTTGTCTGTCACCCTCTGCACTCAGCTCTCTGCCTGTCGCTGTACTGTTTAGAAACTCAAAAATCTAGTGCTACAAAGGGAGGCAAAGTAGATTTTCCAAAGCATAAACATGTCCTTTTTTAAATTCCTAACACTTGTAGTTAATGAATGCATGATTGAGAAGTGGCAAACAGAGATGAAAACACTTCCAAAAGGATAACAATCCTTTTATAAACACCTCCCTCAAAAGAACAACAAAGTAGAATTAATTGATGCTTCAGTTTTAACGTTTTCACAATTTAGCTATAAAGCAGATCTGAATGTACACTACCGCTCGAAAGTTTGGGATCGGTATCATTTTTAATGTATTTTAAATATGTTTTTTAATGCTCATCAAGGCTATGTTTATTTGATCAGAAAAAAATTATATTGTGAAATATTATTATGACGTAAAACAACGTTCTTCTATATTAATATACATTAAAATTCTAATTTATTTCTGTGATTAAAGCTACATTTTTCAGCATCATTACTCAAGTATTCAGTGTCACACGATCCTTAAAAAATCATTCTAATATAGTGATTTATTATGAGTGCTGGATACTTTTGTGATACTTTTTTCAGGATTCTTCTGAATAAAAAGTTAAAAAGAACAGCATTTATTTAAAATAGAAATCTTTTCTAACAATATACACTACTGTTCAAAAAGGTCAGTACATTTTTATTAATACTTTTATTTACCAAGAATGTGTTAAATTAATAAAAAGTGATAACATAGATTTACATTGTTAGAAAAGATTTATATTTTGAATAAATGTTGTTCTTTTTAACTTGTTATTCATCAAAAAAAACCCTGAAAAAAAGAATCAGGGGTTTCAAATATATATTTGGCAGCACAAATTTCCAACATTGATAATTCTAATAATAAATCAGCATATTAGAATGATTTCTGAAGGATCATGTGACACTTAAGACTGGAGTAACAGCTGATGAAAATTAAGCTTTACATCACAGGAATAAATTATATTTTAAAGTATATCAAAATAAAAAACATTATTTGACATTGTAATAACATTTTGCATTATTATTGTTTTTTTCTGTATTTTTGATCAAATAAATGCAGTCTTGATGAGCATAAGAGACTTCTTTAAAAAATATTATAAGTCTTACTGATCCTAAACTTTTGAGAGGTAGTGTATCTGGAGCTAACAAAATGCTTCAAATGGTTAATTCTATCATAGTTTACCATTGTTCCAAAAACATGGAAAAAAAATAAAATAAAATAAATCATTTTCTTTAAAAAAAAAATGGAAGAAAGAAAATCATACAGATTTGGAACATTATGAGCATGAGAAACACAGTAAACATAACAATATCAAAATTTGAAATAAAACTAACACTGACAGGAAGAAAATATATATATTTTTAAATGACACTTATTTTATTTTAGCTAGTTAAAATAACAAACTAAATAAGCTCAAACTTAATTTAAAAAAACTATATAGACCTTGAAATAATAAAAATGACAAAAACACAAACTTACTTAAAGCTTAAATGCAGGGTCAGAAAGCTCTCGAATTTTATTAAAAATATCTTATTTTGTGTTCTGAGGCGGTACGAAGGTCTTACAGGTTTGGAATGACATGAGAGTGATAAATTAATGACAGAATTTTTATTTTTGGATGAACTATTCCTTTAAAATAAAACAGAAAATATAAAAATAACTTCTGATTCATTTGTCTGATTCTATAAATAGTGCAATATATCAATGGTACTAAAATAACACTGGTGTGTAATTGATGACAGAATGTTCATTCATGGCTAATCTATCCCTTTAAGATAAAAATGTGCGTGTACAACCTTAAATCTTTAAACTATTGCACACCACACACATAAACACACTTAAGCTAATGGACTGGCTATATGTAATCCTTTAGCTGATGGTATACATGCATTATCCCTTGACTGACTCCAGGACTGACACTTGTTCCGTCTGCGCACCTAATTACAGTATATGAGGCCTAGTTTCAACAGCTGTTTGAGAGGGCGTGACTTACAAAAACACACACACCTACACGCCCTTGTTTGGCAGTATTAAAGTGTGTTGTCCAGAGAGAGTGTTTTTGGACATATTCACATTGTGGAGGAGGACAGATGGAGTACAAAAAGTCCCCTGCCTTACCTCACCTCGCCTATCTTTGTCTCTCTCTCTCTATGCTGACTTTGCAAAGCGTGTTGCTGGGCTACCACTGCATGCAGAGCTGTTCAGATGGATTCTGTCACTAAACACACATACACACAAACACCTGTGCACACAGAAAGCACAAGTGAATGAAGATCTCACACAAACATGCACATGTTTGACAGCAAGAACGAAAGTGAGATTCTTTCTAAAGGTAGAGCAGCTCTCCATTAAACATTAAGCCCTGTCTGTGCTTATTAAAAGCTCTATAAAACTCCGACCTGATAAACAGAGAGCAGGACAATAGCAGCTATAGCCTTGTGCCTGTCGACCCAGCGCAGGCATACAATGCAGCTATTGTTTTATCCTCAAAACAAAATACTGAAGACATAGACATTATCTGTCTGTATGATTCAGTTTAAGAACTCAACTGCACTATGTCTGCAATAACCTTTTAGTTAATATAATAAATATTCACGAATTGTTTTATGTAAATACGTTGTAGCATTAAGTTACACCAGTAGGTGGCGGGAAAAGGCGGTCTTTATGAGTGACTCATTTCTTAATTCAACGGATTCGTTCAATAACGTTGATTGGTTCAGAAAGGAAACTAGTCAACTGTTTTTATAAGCGAGTCATTGAGTCATTTGTTGAATCGATACATTTAACCACGCGGATTCATTCATTCATTAAAGTATCAAACACCGCTACTGTGTGTTGCTGAGACGCACAGCGATTCTGTTGATGTTTTGTTCGGAACTATTTTCGCTGGCGGAGCAAAAACAGACAAAGTAACAGGCAAAATTGCACCTAAAAAGTAAGTTACTCAATATTAACTTCTGTTCTATCAGATTGTTGTATAAAAGCAACATCATAATCGCGCTGTTTTTCCTCATATATCATGCTGCCTCGTGATAGATTCAAAGTCATTCTGAAATATATGGAAATACAGCACTTTCATTGATGTTCCTTTTTCACACACACGTTTACTTTGCTATCTAAATGGGGACATTATAGACTTCTATAGAGGATTTGCACTTACGTCACGGTTTGGTCAGTTACCTGGATGCGCAGCCATATTGGAGATACTCAAGGTTAATGTTACTACTGAATAGAATACATTGTTCCGATAATTTATGCTGTCTAAACCACAGTAAAAAACGTGTGGAAGCTGCTAAATCATATAGAGAAGGACTTAGTAAGCAGGAAAGTGCACAGTATTTTGACAAACTAAGGTTAATAGGTGGTAAAGATACATACGAGCAGAATTAATTAAGATATTAGCCTAATATTTCACCTACCTGATATGAAATGATAAGAAAATATACAAATGTTGTCAAGATTCGTGCCCTGTAAATCCTGGTTCAGTTTGGCCAACCACAAATGCCTTTTGTTCCTCTGACCGTTTTTTTTGCACTCTTCTCCTTGATTTGTTATAACTTTAGTCTGTAGTACTCCAAATGTTTTTCCTGGTCCCACCAGTTAGTACAGCTCAAAACATGACAATAATTGACCATTTTCAGGAGTAAAAATCAGCTAAATTTGTTTACGTTCAGTGCTCTCAATATGGCAATTAAAATATTTTTATACCTGTTTTACAAATGAGGACGTCCCCAAAGGGAGGTTTTTGGAGATTTTGTCAGGTTTAGCTCATTTTTGGGTATAAATTTATCCCCAAAATATGGTTAAAGGGATAGTTCACCCAAAAATGAAAATCTGTCATTAATTACTCCTCCTCATGTCGTTCCAAACACTTAAGACTGTTCATTTTTGGAACGCAAAGATACTTTTGATGAAATCAGAGAGCTCTCTGATCCTCCACAGACAGCGAGGGTCCAAGAACATCGACAGAATAGTCCATGCGACGTCAGTGGTTCAACCGTAACCGTAAAGCTATAAGAATACTATGAGAAAACCAAAATTCGTCTCCTCTGCATCACCCTAGCGCCATATTGGACAGCTCCATGATGCATGTGTGCGCTGTACTCTGAATGTAAACAGCATATGCACACGGTGCTGTTGACATAGAACATGTATGCGCCGCGCTTTGTTTACGTACAGATGAAATCGCATGATTGCATCGTGGTACTCTCCAATCTATCGCTGGGGTGACCGAGAGGAGAAGAATTGTTGAAAAAAGTCATTATTATTGTTGTTTTTCATAAAATTACGGTTGATTCACTGATGTCACATGAAATATTTTGTCGATGTTCTTGGTACCTTTCTGGGCCTTGAATGCGGAAAGACTCTTGATGTCTATGGAGGGTCAGAGAGCTCTCAGATTTCATCAAAAGTACCTTCATTTGTGTTCTAAAGATGAACAAAGGTCTTATTGGTTTGAAACGACATGAGGGTGAGTAATCAATGACAGAATTTTTATTTTTTGGTGAACTAACTCTTTAATTAGGTAAACAAAATATGGTTAAGATATGACTTGGATCTGAATGTACATCATTTGTAACATTTTTTTTAACTACATAGAATATTTGCATGAGTAAAACTTTCAAATTAAAAGATTAAGTGCGTTTTTAAAGAAAAACAAATCCCAAGAGTGTGTAATCCTGTTTTGAATCAATGTGCTGAATGCACTCTTACAACTCAGACTTTCTTAACACACTTACTAAGCCTATATGACTGTCGAACCTGTCTCTCCACTAAGCTCAGCTGACTGAAAATCACTCAGTGAGTGCTCTCAGTCTCAGTCTTTTGCATACTTGTGTAAAGTGCAACGGTTGGAGGTGGATGAGTGTAACGGGTGGAATAGGTTAGTCAGGGTATGACCTTTATTATCCCCCTCTGATCAAAGCTTATGAGAGCTAATGTGAATTGGAGTGTGTTTGTGTAGCTGTAAGTACAAATATTAACCCTCACTACCATCACTCATTTGATCCTAAAATTGGCTGTCTTTTAGTACAGATTGGTTTTGTCAGCCATCACTTACTTCACCTCAACAACGGCCTCTTGAGACAAAACAAGTTATATAACAAACAGATCAGTAAATTGAGTGAACACACACACAGTAAGTCTGTCCACCCATCACATGCAAGTTATTAAATAAAACATTTTATTTTTCTTTTCTAATGATGATCTTGTTTGCCATGCGCAGAAGAATGTGAGCATAAATGAGATTTGCCTATATATGAGAGCAGAGTGTGCTGAGACCACAGAGATTTAAAAATAGCTCTTTTTGGGTAAACAATCCGGGTCTTGTAGAAATAAGGAGATAGCGGAAATCGGTGCATAACTCATTTAGGCTATTACCTCATTCTGGTACGATTAGGTTACAGTGCTGAACTGTACTTCCCTCTCTAACTGCTAACAACTAAAAACACATGCTTCATCTCCATATCAAAGCTGTCAAATACAGTGAGTCACTATGCAAACATAATCTGATAACCATCAAACACCAAATGAATGACATTACAGGAAAAAAGGAATACAGTCGCCCTTCCTTCCTCCCAGTCTCTGTTCAGAGACTGTGATCTCTTCATTTAAAGAACTAAAAATCAATGTCACTGTATGGACCAGCCTGCTAAAAGGCTGAAATATAATCCCAGCCCTGAATGAATCAGGACATTTCTTGTACTTTCCCTGCAGGCTGTATAACAGAGCGATTAAAACCGAGCTGATCTGCACGCCAGTGATTGTGGCACTGGAGTTGGCAGTGGGTTGGCTTTTACTGTAAACATGCACTTTGTCCAACCTTTAAGCTTTATGGCTGTTTGCAGTGCGCCGAGGTGGACAAGAGCTTTGGATTATCTCAGATACAGCACAAACCACATTTGAATCAAATCATTGCTGAATATATAGATCAGATCTGAGTTTGGCAGTGGTTATGTAACTAATACATTTTAAAGTCATAATAAGTCATATCTATCCAGAATGTTCTGCACTGTGTCACTTGAAAACAGCCTCAGCCCCAGCTTCAATGTAAAATACCAAAACGTACCACTGTTATGCTCTGATATCGTCTGTTTATGGGGAAATTATTCTTGTAGTGCCATGTAAATACTATGAACATGGATATTTCAGATCAATGGCTTATATTAGAAGTACCATAGTATTGCTACTGTACCGTGGTATCTCCTGTAAGAGAGGATGGGAAAACACAAGTTCATGAAGTGGCCAGGGATTACTTGAAAATAAACGCCCAAAATGTATTCTTATTTACATACTCATACATGCACACAAAAACCTTACTGAGTCCCATAAATGTATCATGAAGCGAAGTTATTCATCTAAATCTGTGACATTCATACATTATCTGTTTAACGTGATATTTAAATAATTATTATATAAAATAGATTGTGAAATTACAGATTACTTAATGAAATTTAGCTGTCGTTTGATGTAATTCCTGGCAATCTCCGGTTTTTCAACACGCAACTCTGAAATGCGCGGTGTAAACATGTTACTCACCGCGACAGATCCGGACGAGGAGGCGACATACACTCTGATGACCATCCTAATCCTCACTTGCCCTCCCGCGAAAGAATGAAGGCTGGGAAATGTTGCGCTCTCCCTTTCTAGACTTCTTTGGACCTGCGCTGACGTCAACGTCACCCTTTGAAATTAAAGTGAGTGCGCGCGCCCGCTGTTCTATAATAAAGCCGCTCGCGCTCCATCAGTGCACTTCACTCGGGAGCGCGAAGAGACGCGCAGCGCTTATCCTCTGGCTCCAGCTCAACACGTGAATCATGGGAAATGTAGTTTCTGTCTGTGATTATCAAGTCAAATACCTAAAAATGTATGTAAATACTCCTCTCAAGCATAATAAATATTACTGTAATAGTTAGGATGTTCCTGCGAAGTCACTAGTGTGTTATCATAATGAATGATATGACAAACTACTGAATATAAGAAAATATAGGGAAACGTTTTTGCTCAGACATCAAATGTTGACCGGACACAGTATTGTACAAAAGTAAACAAAATGTGTCTTAATGATCTTAAAACATTGAACCTTATAAAAATTACTAAGGACAATAAACCACCAGAGTTGAGTAGATTACATACAAATTGTAATCAGTTACTGATTCCAATTTATGGTCAATATTTTTTTACAGTGTACATGACAAACATTTTAGTTAGTAATGTAATCCATTACATTACACATTTCAGGACTACTTTTTGACTACTTTTGACCTAACTTGTTTATCACATTGATTTAAATAGGTTAATCTTACACCATATTGATAAAAGAATACATAGAGTAAGAAAATATATTCCATCCGTTGTAATTAACGACATGAAGTGGAGTAAACATTAGGCCTACATTACATCAAGGTTTCCCAAACTGGGGTTTGTGAGTTTACTGAAAAGCTAATCATTAATTAAATCATAAAATGTAAAATTAAAATAAATGATTTAAAAATAACATTAAATTGAAATAAAATACTTGCTAAATATGAATTATTTTATGCATGTCATATGCATGTCATGTGACCATTAACCAATGTCAGAGAACCCTGAATATGCAAATGTGATTATTAAATATTTATTTTAAAATCTCTGGGGTACTTAAAATAAATCAGTTAGGTGAAAGGGGGTCAGATGACAAAAAAGTTTGGCAATACCTACATTACATGTTAAGTAATGATGTCAAGTGTATTTTATTGTGTTTGAAAGACAAACGTTTTCCAAAGACATTATAATAGATAATTAAATAACCTACTGAGTAATAATTTAGATAAACATTGTGTTCATCAGCAGTTGATGCAATGTTGAAACACCTGAAATTATTTTTTTGTAAATCCAGTGGTCAAATGCTGTGTCGCCACCTGACCAGTGACAGTGGTCTTGGTGTGAAGTGGTAGGCTATTTTAAAAAGGAATACTAACATTTAAATGATGAAAAAGAGGAATTAGGGAGAATCAATAAATTATGAATAATTTCTTGCCATTGTGTGAATAATATGTAATCATGTAATCAATAAAGAAGTAACTGTAGTCTGATTACGAGTATTTTAAAATGTAATTTAACCTAATTACAAATACTTAATATTTGGAATCTGATTACATAATTCAGATAACATGTAATCAATTACTACCCAGCTCTGAGGACCACCAACATGCAAAATTATTGACATGACACTGGATTGCATTTTATTTTATATTTTATTTAGATATTATTATTTTGTCATTTGCTTTTAGAATTTTAAATATTTAAAATCACAGGAACTTTGTTGATGTGGCTTCATTTTGCTTAGTGTCAAAGTTTTATTTTTTATTTTTTGCAATATTATGTGACCCTGGACCAAAACCAGTCATAAGTAGCACGGTTATATTTGTAACAATTGCCAGTAATACACTGTATGGGTCTGAATTACAGATTTTTCTTTTATGCCAAAAATCATTAGCATATTAAGTAAAGATCATTTTCCACGAACATATTTTGTAAATTTCCTACCGTAAATATATCTCAACTTCATTTTTGATTAGTAATATGCATTGCTAAGAACTTAATCTGGACAACTTTAAAGGTTCTCAATATTTGGATTTTTTTTTTTTTTTGCACCCTCAGATTCCAGATTTTCAAATAGTTGTATCTTGGCCAAATATTGTCCTATCCTAACAAACCATACATCAATGTAAAGCTTATTTATGATGTATAAATTTGACCCTTATGACTGGTTTTGTGGTCCAGGGTCACATATTTAGTATTTATTTGGTAATTTGCATGTTTGTTACTGTGAAGACATACAAAAATATATTTTAAATCTAAAATATTTTAAATCAAAGTTTTATTATTTGGATTTGATTTATTATTGGATATTTATTTTATCGTTTTCATTAAGCATTTTTTTAAGTGTAATAATATTTTCATAATCTAATCTATCTCTCTATCATGTGAGAGTTATCGTCACTAAGTGCTATCCTAGTAATACCAACCTGACTCAAGAATATACTTTTTGAACTCTTTCTGACGGATTTTTGTTCCTTTTTATAGTACAACCGACGCCTGACCCCTGTCTGTCAATGTAATATCAGCCGTGCTCAACAAGTGGCGACTGACAGGGGCGCGCACGTTGCCATGGCGAAGCGTCACTATGACACCGGTAGCAGAAGGCGAGGCGTGGATTCAGAGATTTCAACTCCTTCAGTAAAGCACACATTCCTCTTCAAAAGCTACAATCTCCGCCATAATCGACTTCAGCTGAAGCTTGATTAAAGGACTGACGACCAAACAACCGCATTCACCCTCTCTTTACCGTATCGGATAACGTTTTGCTAATCGTTTGGCGTCGTCTCTACAGTAGAGTGTTGTGTGTTGTCCTAGTTGCACGATATAATCCCAGCTAGCTCGTCATGTAGCAGGCTAGCGAGTTTGCGAACCGTTAATCGAGGCACATTATAAAGAAACTGACTAGATAGATATGGATACTTAGAAGGGCAAGAAACTGGTAAGTACTTTTAAGACGATATACATACATAATATACGCTCAGCGTTTGCTGTTGTTTTTGTCACTCGGAAAACACAAAGTAAGAACTAGGTAGTAAACAAGCAACACTAGAAGCTTCTTCAATGATCCGAAGATATGTACACGTATTAAGATGCAGCCTTGTATTATTTTGTTTTGTTTAAATGAAGACACGTTGACTGCTTTTTAGTTTTTTTAAGGACACCTGTAGTTGGACTAACCTGGTATATTGTCACAAATCTCTTATGTTGTGATATTTGGTAACAGTAACTATAATGTCTCCATTACTGTAAGTTTATCACTATTTTATGTTATGTATTTCTGAATTATAGCCTATATATTGCTATATGTATATATCAACCAAAGTGATTGACATGTTGTTGTTATGGATACTAAGGCCATTCAGACTGGCCTGTCAAGTGCAGATGGTTTCAGTGTTTGATGCCAGTGTGTCATATATGTACAAAACAGTGTAATCATTGAAAGTTTTGTCATTAGACTCACTGTATGTGTAAAAAAAAACTTTCTAATTGTGTGCTATTGTATCAGTTTTGCACTAAGATTCAGAAATAATGGAAAGCAATTATTAATTAATTCAGATTGATTAGGATTGGTTTATTATTAGTAGTAGTAGTAGAAGCAGTATTTTTAAAAAGTGCTATAACTGACCTCACAAATAGAGCTGAATTTTATTTGGTGAAGACCTTTGAAACCCAACATTTCCATAATGCAGATATACTGATATTTGAGATTTTAAAGAATTGAGATTTATTGGCACCTCTTAATGGGTGTCATCATAAACATTTTACCAATAAAGAGGGAGGTGAAAGTTGAGGTAGTTGAATAGGTTTAGCATGCCATTAAGGAGTGAATGATATTATTGGCTGCTTACAAAGGGTAGACTCAATCTCCATGGTGACTGCGACCAGAGAGGATATCAGGATTCTGCAGGTTCAGGGACAGAAAGAGAAGGACTTGCCAGTAGCCTTAAGCGGGTCATAAATCTTGCTTATTTTATGACAATACAACTGATCTGCTGTAACTCATTTTTGTCTTTTATCCAGCTCTATTGTTTTTGGTGACACGTGGTCGTTTCTTATTAGTACTTATGATCTTTGTCAACTATTATGCTTCACAAACACAATATATGGCCTTATTTGATAAGGCAGAGTCTAGTTAGAACAATATAAGTTTAATATGCATTAATCTAAATGGCGTAGTGTTTGACATTTGCCTGAATAATAGTAATGTATATAATTTTATGGCTGAATAGCCTATTTTATATCTGTTAGTGGCTGGACGCTGTATCCCCAGCCACGTTGCTAGATGAGAATTAATAACACGTCAGTGTTGTTAATGAGCAACAAACATAACAGTGGCTTGATGCAGTCTTGATGAAGCCTCTCAGACAGCTTGAGTGTTTAGTGTCTGGTTTTATGTCACGATTCGCTGAAGGCTCACACACAATCTAATTTGCAAACATACCGTGCCATAGCAATCATACCTTTTCTGATTTGTGAGTTTAGACGTGTGTGCTGCTTATTAATTGTGAGTGAAGCACATATTCAGACTCAGTCTGATCTGTCTTGATCATTGTGAATTTTATTGCAGGGAGAGACATGGACTTGCACGAGGATAATCTGGAATCAGAGCACAGCCGATTGTCTCACCATAGTGACGGGAAGATCTCGGAATCTCCTTTTCGATCTGGGAAACAGGAGAAATACCGGAAAAACACAGAGAGCTCGGCTGGGAATCATGCGCGAACCAGAACTCGAGAGCCGGCTGGAGATCCAGACCGTGATCGGTGTTCAGATGGAGAGCGTAGCAGTGCCTCTTTCTACTCGGATGATTATGAAAACGTCTCACACTCGGATCGGTCTCTCTCGCCGTCAGCCTCTCTGTCTCCACGAAGAGGGAGGTCTAGGAGAGTGTCCAGCAGCCCCTTGCATCGAGCAGGTATGCACACACAGTATAAGCAAGTCTGAAATCGCATTGAAAATCTAAGGAGAAAAATCGAATTCAAATCTATAGACACTTAAGGAGTTTATGTAACTTGAGCACTGTACCATATTTATGTAAAATCTGTTTTCTTCTCCTTTTCACTCATCACAAATTCATTTGAAATTCAGAAGGTCAAATCATTTGTGTACACCTTCTGAAGCACATGAAATTATTCAGATTTCTCCTCTTATCCACCAATTACAGGTGTAACATAATTAACATGATGATTAAGGCCATCAGCAATTGAATCCTGTGGTGACTGTTCATGGCCATTTTTTTGTGGCCAATCATGAGACAATTCTTGAGGCACTTTAATTACTGTGATTCAGCCTAGGATCATTGTGATTTTTCTCACTCATATGTGCAGTCATATAAATGAACCTTTGTGGATAAATCTTACAAAACCTGTGAAGGACATGGCCAGGTATGGCCATATTTCACTTCAAAAACGAACAGAAATAAAAAAAAAAAAATTTTGCTTAAACAATATGAAGCCAGTTTTAAGGACCAAGATTTTTGAACTATAACAATGTTTTCATTACAGTTAAGCACATTTCCAGAAAAATTCTGATGCCATAATGCCAAAAAAAAATGGAAAAAGAACAGATAAAAAAAATATATATATAAAATATTAATGTAATTTGCAAATAATTTAATTTAAATGTGTGTTAAATGTGCTTAATTGTCATAATTTTGTCATGATGAAACACATTCTAATCATCTTAAAAACAGGTTTCAGTTTTTTCATGCGAAATGTAATTTTATTATTAATTTTTTAAATTTTATTAATTTTATGAAGTAAAATATAATCTGGATATTAACATTTAAATAGACTGAAGCACCTTTTAGAGAATAACTGTTGTGTTCTGCAGTACCAATAATGACCAGCAGATTGCACAAGAGACATTAGCATCACGTGTCATGTGAATGGAAAACTACTTGTTTTATAAAAAAAAAGAAAAAGAAAATAAATTAATACTTTTATTCAGCAAGGTTGCATTAAATTGATCAAAAGTGAAATAAAGACTTTAACATTGTTATAAAAACATCTGTTTCCAAGAAATGTTCTTTTGAAATTTCTATTCATCAAACAATCCTGAAAAAAATGTAATGCTTGTGATTCCACAAAATATTAAGCAGCACAACCAATTTCAACATTGATAATAATAAAGGAATAAAAAAGGATCATGTGACACTGAAAACTAGCTAGGGCTAGGTGATATGGCCAAAAAAAAAATTTTTTTTTTCATATCAGTTGCTGATGATGATTATCACGATACATGTCAATTTTTATTTCTTTCAAGTTTAAAGGCAGATTTTTGCTATGGTGAACATGAAAAACATTTAATGTTTTTTAAATTCTTTACACTTTTTCCAGTCATTTTTTCTTAACAAAATAAATCTCTTAACAGAAAAAAATAATTTCTTAGTGCAATCAGGAAACAGATTTGTGTTGCCTGATAATATTAATAATAATATATATAAAAAAATGTCTCTTAGAAATACACATTTGGTAGTAGCTTGAGTTAGGATGCAGATGTAGATTTATGTTCATTATCAAAATCAGAAATATCTGTACAAATTGTAGCAACCTCATTTTTATAAGGTGAAATTTACTGTAATTATTCTGACTGTTTGAGGTTTTTTTTGTAATCAACCATTGCTCTTCTGTAGTAGCATTCATGTAGATGATAATAGCAGTTAAAACCACAAATATAGCACCTCAATACCATGGTAAAAATGTAATATGGTTTCTAGGTATTTGTATGAAAAACAGTAGCCTTAATACATTTAGTATAAATGCATAAACACTATAGCTTAATCACAAACAAATACTTTAATTATATTCCATTACTCTTCCTTCAATACATTTAATACATGTCTACATTAAAAATATGATAAAATTCGACACAAATATACCCACATTTTTGACACAATACCACTGTGCAGTTAGTGCTACTACAATAAATCTATGGTAAATGATGGCAATTTGTGAATTAAAAAGCCCTCTCACTGTATTGTTGCGCTCAGTGTTTCTCCTGTTTGTCAGCACTGTTTCATCTGGCATTAAACGGAGTCATTTGTGTTCTTCACTGAATTTAAGCACTTCACACTGCATCTCACAGCACTGTTTAGTGACTGAGACTCATCAGCGAGTGAACGCATCTGCTCTAGTAAATTCGTGTCACCGTTCGAACTTTGATTCGAGAGGATAAGTGCTCCGAGTGGTGTGCTTTAAATGACTAGCGCTCTTTTGTTCTGCCTTTGCCGCGTAAACATTATATCGAACATTTATCGAGCTCTTGTTATCGTTTATCGAGGTAATTTATATTGTGTGATAATTATTGTTTTATCGCCCAGTCCTAATTTCAGCTTTGCCATCACAAAAATAAATAAATGACACACACATTTAAAAATGCTAATGTTTTAATGCTCATAAAGGCTGCATTTATTTTATTAAAAATCCAGAAAAAACAGTAATATTGTGAAATATTATTTCAGTGTAAAATAGCTGTGTTCTGTTTGAATATATTTTAAAATGTAATTTATTCCTGTAATGCAAAGCTGAATTTTCAGCATCATTACTCCAGTCTCCAGTGTCACATGATTCATTTATTCACATGCCTTTATTTAATTACTTACATGTTACTTACATAATTACTTATGTTGGTTGTTCTTTTCAGGTGTGCGTAAAGGTGTGTCACGCCGTCTCCAGCCCAACTTTCATCATCCTCAGCAGCGGTCAGGCGGCATCCGGTCCCAAACTTTGAGTAAAGATGCTCCATCCAAAGAAGTGGACCCGGTCACGAAACGCATGCTGTCTGCCCGCCTGCTAAAGATCAATGAGTTAAAGAACGCATTGTCTGAACTGAGGCTGCATGCAGACGAGTTGCAGCGTGAGAACCGTTTACTGCGACAGATGCAGCTGCGGCAAGAGAAAGCTCTGCATCGCTACAATGACACAGAAAGCGAGATCTCGCAGCTGTTGTCTCGTCACAACAATGAGACTCATGTACTCCGAGAGAGGCTGAGACGCAGTCAAGAGAACCAGCGCACAGCTGAGCGCAGCCTCAGGGAAACAGATGCCCAGCTACAGCGCTGTCGCAGCCAGCTGCAGAAACTGCAGCAACTCGCAGATGACCAGAATCTTGGAGAGAGGGAGGAACTCTCGCGAAAGCTAACATACACTCAAGGCAAATTGCAAGAAAGTGAACGCAGAGTGAAGGTTAAACATTTTTTACAATCAAGCACACAGTGTCTTTGCATGTTGCATCTTTATATGTTTACTCTTTCTTTTACATTGTTGGAAACTGAAGGATAAATGTGTTTGAGCCAATAAAAATGCATCCAGCTGTTTCCAGAGGAAATTAACTTACTTTTAAGAGCTATGGTTGCTTATAATGACTTCATCCTTCATCATGCTGTCAATATGTGTTTGTTTTTTTTTTAATGACTCTGTGTGTAATGTATCATCAGGAATTAGAGAAGAACATGGAGCTGAGTAGCGGGAGCTTTCAGAGGCAGCTAGCTAATGAGAGGAGGAGAACTCACGATTCACAACAGGAAGTTAAAGCACTACAGGAGGAAGGGGAGAGACTTTGCACTAAACTAAAGGTACCAAATACTGTGCATAAACCACCCACAAACCAGTTAGATATTGATTCATTTAATCACAAACCCATCATGCCATGTACATTTTTCACGTCTTATATCAGGAGAAAGAAAAGGAGCTGGATGCTCGGAACATCTACGCTAACAGGATGGTAAAAGCTTCTTCCAGAAAAGAAGCGGAGAATGGCAGCAAGCGAAAAGGTAGATCAGCATTTGTTGACAGGCTCATATAAGTCCCATTACACAGCTGTGCTGTGCACCTTCCTCCCAGGGCTCGCTGTACACACTTAAACATTCAGTACATAATTATTATTAGCAGACAGGTAATGATTCCACAACAAACATCTTCCTATGGTGATTATATTCCTGTGAGATTCACTAGTGACTCCAGCTTTAATTACAGTGGTTTTATGGATTAGATATGGGCCATTGTACAGAATTGGTGCAGACTGCTGTCCCACAACCAAAAAACACATTTTAAAACCATTTCAGTATTCAAATCTTAGATGTTTACTAAGATCCTTCTATTATCTATTGAAACCCACAATAATACTTAAAATTTCAGTAAGCTTAATAAAATCATCATTTAGTGAGTACTTTCAATTGGGAGGTGGCTGTCTTGAACCCTAACCCCTAAATTTCAACTTGATGATATCAATGATATTGAATTTTTTTTTTCCATTGTTGTTTTTAAAAGTTTTCAAAAATATATATACATTTTATATTTTCTTTGTAAATTAAGAAAAAAAAATTGTAAATAAACATTACCGAAACAGTCACTACCAAAATATTTGGTGGTGTTTAAATAGTGATGTCTTTGGGTTTTTTTGGTGTTATGCAATAAAATTGTTACTACCTCACTACATCACTATAGTCGTGACTGAAACATGTCATTGTTTCAGTAGTGACAAATAGGAACACACAATGCTTTATTTGTTTACAATTATGCAACTTTTTTGTATTTTAGTATGTTTTCATTGTGTTTTAGTTTGCAAGTAAAAATTCTGTAATGTCATGTGGTCGCTACCAAAGCATTTACTGTCACTACCGAAAATGTGCAGTCACTACCGAAACATGGGATGTTTTGTCAAAAATAAAGTATACTGAATTATCAGCTAAGATGTTATGATAGAGTTTGGTTCAGTGTATGTTCAAACTAATGAATCCTTAACTTTGAAATCAGTATGATCAACTTTTTGCCTTTTACAAAGAAAAATTGGATTCAAAATACAACAAATCTCAAAAATTACACTTGAAATATGGTTAAAAATGTAATTGTTATTGATTTGGCTCTGAAAACTTTTGAAAATGACAAAATATATTTACAATGTGGATGTAAGCAAAATTTTAATAGGTCAATATAACCCTTCTAATTAACTTGTTATGACTGTGTTTAGGTAGTGACAAGTTTGGAAAGAGGACAAATATTCCAAAACTTTCTGAAAATACAATATGAGAATTAACTGCACAATCACTAGAAATGTGTACCTTGGATATTATGCTATTTGCATACATACATTTTATTTATTTATTTTTTTTGGAAAAAGACATATTTTTTAAGACGTTTCCAACTCTGACTCTGGACCAATTCTGTAGAATGGCCCATATATCACTTTGGCATTCACACAACAACTAGTGTGTTTAAAGAGATATTGTAGGGGCTCAAGAGTACAGTATTACATTACCAATGTATATCTGAGTGCCTGTAACCTATGCATCTTGTCACGTTTATGTTTGTATGTGTGTTGAAGTTTCCAATACAACCAGCAATAAGGCAGTACAGACAGAGGACAGGACATCCTCACTGGACTTCCCATCGCCGCCTCCAGCTCTTACCAACGAACTCCCACCTGACGACCAGACTGATGATTACCTCTCTCTGAAGGCACGTATAATTTGCTTAATAAAGATCTTATAAATTGCATGTCTTTTTGAATTTCATCTTCTGAATCTTATTTATTTATTAAACATAAGATAACTCTAGTTCATGAAATTGCAATTAACTTCAGTTTGTGATGTCATTATTGTAATTAACGTAGTGTTTAATATAGATTTGTTTCAAAATTTAGTGAGCTGCTTGTTGTCTTAGACAGCAACTTGCAAATATATATATATATTTTTTATTATTGTTATTTATATCCTAAATAATTTATTTAATTTATCCTAATTTAATGTGTATTATTGACATATCAGTCTGCAATCTTGGATTATTTTTCCCTGTGAAGGATACATATAATGATTCCTTAGTTTTTGACTTAAATTAGCCTTGATGGAACAACTTTGTCATTAAAAGATGTTGTGATGCTCTAAAATGCTGCACTTTCTAGGTTTTGAAACAGAACACATAAAGTCTGCATATTGAGCTAGAAACCTTAGCACACCATAAAATGTCTCTCAAATTTTATTCCTCATGAGGAAACAATATTTACTTTTCGTCTTCTTTCATTTTTGATACTGTTATATTTGCAGTTATTCTTTTGTTGATAGATTGATTTAGCTCATTAGAGCTTAATTTACACCCTTCCTGTCTCTCCCATTCTGTCTTTCCCATTCTGTTTTATCACATATCGATCCTTTTAGTCAGCTCACATACCCGTGAATTTCCTTGTTAATTAAACTCTGAGTAATTTTTAATTATTGACTTTCAGGTTCAAAAGCCTACAGTGAATTACAGGGTAAAAAAGGTTGGCCTTGAATGTCTGTTCTTCTGTATCCCAGCATGCAGCACGCAATAGAATAGACTGTAGTACATATTCTGGCTTTCAAAAGCAAATCTTGACATCTTTAATTCAGCATCGCATTGCTGCATGAAGTGCTAACCTCTTAACCTTTGCCAAATAGTCTCGACAGAAGAGCACTAGTAACCTGGCTCATTGGTTTAACCTCATGTGTTCATGATGCTGAATGGTAATTCTAAATTAAGAATGATCCCAGGTCAGGTTTAAGAGCTGTTCTGGGAGACATGTTTATTTTGTCTGCGGCAGAGATATTTTACACAAGAATAAAGGTCTAGTTCTTTTAAAAATGAAAATTCTATCATCATTTACTCACCTTCAAATAATTTAAGACTCAAGACTTTCTTTCTTCTGTGGAACACAAAAAGGAGAAGTTGCACAGAATTTTTATGGTGTTATTTTCCCATATAAAATCAGTAGTGATCAAGGCTCCAAAAAAGACAAAAAAAAGTGGCACCATAAAGCATCAATAAAGGGATGGTTTACCCAAAAATTAAAATTTTGTGATTTACTCACCTTCATGTCGTTCCAAACCAGTAAGACCTTTGTTTATCTTTGGAACACATATTAGGATATTGTCACTTTAGTGAACGTGTGTCGAAGACTGACACGAAAGAGAAGAAATTGTTGAATGCCGTTGAAGTCGTTATTTTTGTTTTCTTAGCACACAAAAAGTATTCTCGTAACTTAATCAAATTAAGGTTGAACCACAGATGTCACATGGATTATTTTAAAGGAGACGTTCACTTCCAGAACAAAAATTTACAGATAATTTACTCACCCCTTTGTCATCCAAGATGTTCATGTCTTTCTCTCTTCAGTTGTAAAGAAATTATGTTTTTTGAGGAAAACACTTCAGGATTTCTCTCCATTTAGTGGACTTCCATGGTGCCCACGAGTTTGAACTTCCAAAATGCAGTTTAATGCAGCTTCAAAGGGCTCTAAACAATCCCAGCCCAGGAAGAAAGATCTTATCTTGCAAAACGATCTGTTATTTTCTAAAAAAAATTATAATTTATACACTTTTTAACCTCAAATGCTTGTCTTGTTTAGCTCTGCTTGAACTATGTGTATTCCGGTTCATGACAGTTAGGGTAGGTCGAAAAACTCCCATCTCATTTTCTTCTCCAGCTTCAAAATCATTCTACATCGCTGTTTTACCTTTTTTGTAAAGGGTGTTTTGCATGTTCACTTTGTAAACACTGTGTCAGTAGTTCTGCAGCAATGTAGGATGATTTTGAAGTTGGAGGAGAAAATGAGACGGGAGTTTTTTGGCATACCCTAACTGTCTTGAACCGGAATACACAGAGTTCACGCAGAGCTAGACAAGACAAGCATTTGACGTTAAAAAGTATATAAATTGTCAACTCTCTTAAAAAAACCTTAGAAAATAATCTTAATTTGTGTTCTGAAGATTAGCGAAGGTCTTACGAGTTTGGAACAACATGAGGGTGAGTAATTAATGACAGAATTTTCATTTTTGGGTGAACTTCCCCTTTAAAGTACAAAATATTCTCTGCGACAGCTGATGTATATTCAGACATGTGCCATTAGATTTGATCAGTTATGTCAGATGTCATTCGTTTTTGTACATCTTTTAACTGATTACGAACTGCCAAATTGAAACATCATGAGGATGAGAAAATGCTGACAATTTTCATTTTTGTGCAGACTGTCCCTTTCAATGCATAAATAACATTTCATTGAGCAAACTTGTGTTTTACTTTATTCTAATGCTTTGTTTGTCATTCATTTTCTTCTATAATATATCAGCAGGATCAGCAAGGCAGGGAGCAGAGGCCTAGAGAAGCAAAAGAATGGAAGATTCAAGAGTTTTGGAAAGAAAGGGAGAAAGAAAGAGACATGGAATCTGAAATGGAACCGACAAGGGAGAAGGAGAGAGAAAAAGAGGCACTGCATGACAGGGAAAGAGAAGTGGAGCTGCTGAAAGTCAACGAGAGGCAAAGACTAGATCAATGGCACAGCTCAAATGAGAAGAACTCAAAGGGAAACAGAGGTAGGAAAGTAACTGGTCATAAATGCCATCTTGTTGTCTCAGTTAGCAGACAAATATAGTTAAAATAATACAGCTTAAAGAAGAATCTCATGTAACTGAAGTTTTCAGTCATGAACAGATGTATAGGATGGATGTTTGTCAAATATTTAATGTACACTAGTTCAGATGTTTCTTATTTTCACCAAGGCTGCATATATTTTATCGAAAGACAATAAAAACGGTAATATTGTCAAAAATTTAATTTATTATTTAAATAAATATTTTCCATTTTAGAACATTTTAAAATGTATTTTATTCATGATTGTAAAGCTGAATTTTCAGCAGCCATTACTCAAGTCTTCAGTGTCACATGATTATTCAGAAATCATTCTAATATGCTAATTTGTTGCTCAAGAAACATTTCTTAATTTTATTAATGTTGAAAACAGTTGTGCTGCATCCCATTTTTGTAAAAACAGCAATAGATTTTTCCAGGATTCTTTGATGAAAAGAAATGGCAAAAGATAAAGTAATAACAAATATTTTATTTGCAACAATGTAGAAGTTTTTGATCAGTTGAATGCATCCTTGCTGAATAAAAATATTAATTTCATACATTAAAAATATTGCAATGAATGTTTGCATCTGCAGTGATTCTGTTTTTTTATTTAATAGGCCTGAACAGAGAGGAGGAAGACTGGAGGATTGGCCTTTCTAGATCTCAAAGGGAGGAAGAGAGCAGGAAGCAGCGTGAATTGGAAGAGGAACAACTTAAAGCGAGAAATCTGGAAATCCAGGCCGCCAATCAAGAGCATGCAGAAGAGGAACGCCAGCGCAAAGAGCAGCTACTCGCTAAGATGCGTGAGATCGACATGCAGACTCAAGGTCAGGACTCTGACTTCTTTTCCGACGACACAGGAAGTGTCCGCTCTCCTCCACGGTTGTCCGAGCAACGGAACCACAACGGTATTTTCAAATTCACCGAACCAGAAGACAACACAAACACATTTGCGAGTGGGAGAAGAGCGGGTGGTCTCCGAGCGCACGGACCGAGTGAGAACCTTGACCTTGCTTTTGGCAGCTACGCCCCTTCTTTTGGTAAATCTGCCCCCCGTGCTGGTTTGGGTGCACGCAATGCAAATCAGCCACCTCGAGAACTGGATGAAGGGCTGGAACTGGGTGGCCTGGTCAAAGAAAGGAAGTCCAACCTCATGCAGCAGCTTTTTGGGGCCTCTGCCACACCACCTCCTACAGATTCATCCGGTAGGATGGAGATCCCAAGCCCCCCACTAACAAGCCAGTTCCCATCAGGACCAGTGGGTGGACGCAGGAGGGACACAGACACACCAAATGGACTAAACATCAGTTCTCTCTCCAACAATAGGAGCACTCTGCATGTCTCAGAGAGCCGACCCGCAGTCAGGGCCATTACGTCATTTGACGATGAGATAGAAGAAGTCACACTCTGAATAGGGTGCTTTTATAGCCAATGCGAAAGAATCAGTTTTTTTGAAAACACAAGGAGAGAATCCAGAAATGGCTGATATTTTAGTTTTGAGCTCCGTTATGAAGTAATCGCTGATTAAACAATGCTTAGTCTGCTAATATGCCTCTTTTTTGCAAAGAGTCCAACACTCGCTGCACGCTAAAGCCCAAAGTATACTTCACTTTTTACGCAGCGTACAGTGCGTGAGGCAAATTTCATCATCAGAATACTCGCACATGCACATAGTTATTTCGCAGTAATCAGTTGTTTCACAGGGGGTCCTGGGTCATTGTTTCACAGTAGAAAACAAAACTAAAGTGACGGAACAACAACAACAAAATAGCAGAGACTGCAACAACAGACGCTCAAATTGACAAGCGCTTGTGAGCAAGAGGGTATGGGACAGCTCAGCTTTGGTTTAAAGGAGTAGTTCACTTCCAGAACAAAAATTTACAGATAATGTTCTTACCCCTTTGTCATCCAATATGTTCATGTCTTTCTTCAGTTGTAAAGAAATTGTTTTTTTTAGGACAACACTTTAGGATTTTTTTTTTTTTTTTTTTGTATAGCGCTTTTCACGATACATATCGTTGCAAAGCAGCTTTACACCAAATTGACATTTTTACAATACATGTAGTAGTAGCTTGATGTACATATGGCAGAGATGTGTGGTAAAGATCAAGTAATGATGTAATCAAACAGACAAAGAACACTATAAATTAGTAGCAGAATTCGGTAGTGCTGTATGTTTTCAGGGTTGGTATCATCTGAAGTCCTCTGAGGGGTTGGCATCATCTTTTCTTAAGTGTTCTGGATCAAGACTGGAGCTTGTGAATTCCTAGTTACCATGGGATGTCAATCCCATGGCAGGAACAGAGAACAAATAGGAACATAATTAGCGTAGCTGCTGTTCAAACTAAGAAAAGAAAGATTTGTTAACCAGAGCTTAAAGATTGATAATGAACATTTGATCAGATATAGCTGCAGAAAAAGTTTGAGAGATGCATTATTTGAATGCTTGGCTAAAAAGATGTGTCTTTAATCTAGATTTAAACAGAGAGAGTGTGTCCGAACCCCGAACGTTATCAGGAAGGCTGTTCCAGAGTTTGGGTGCCAAATGTGAAAAAGCTCTACCTCCTTTAGTGGACTTTGCTATCCTAGGTACTACCAACAGTCCAGAGTTTTGTGACCTTAGGGAGCGTGATGGATTGTAGCGTGGTAGAAGACTAGTTAGGTACGCAGGAGCTAAACCGTTAAGTGCCTTATAGGTAAGAAGTGCTATTTTGTAGCTGATGCGGAACCTAATAGGTAGCCAGTGCAGAGACTTTAAAATTGGGGTAATATGATCATATTTTCTTGACCTGGTAAGGACTCTAGCAGCTGCATTTTGGACTATCTGTAGCTTGTTTATTGAAGATGCAGGACAACCACCTAATAGTGCATTACAATAGTCCAGTCTAGAGCTCATGAATGCATGAACTAGCTTTTCTGCATCAGAAACAGGTAACATGTTTCGCAGCTTGGCAATGTTTCTAAGATGGAAGAATGCTGTTTTTGTAACATGAGAAATATGATTTTCAAAAGACAAGTTGCTGTCTAATATAACACCCAGGCTTTTGACTGTAGTGGAAGTAACAGTACATCCGTCTAGTTGTAAATTGTAAGTCAAAAGATTCTGTGTATTGTTTTTAGGTCCAATAAGTAATATCTCTGTCTTATCTGAATTTAATAGCAGAAAATTGTTGGTCATCCAATCTTTTACATTTTTAACGCACTCTGTTAACTTTGATAATTCAGGAGTTTCATCTGGTCTTGTTGAGATATATAGTTGAGTATCATCAGCATAACAATGGAAACTAATCCCGTGTTTTCTAATAATATTACCAAGGGGCAGCATGTATATTGAAAATAGTAGAGGACCTAGAACAGATCCTTGTGGCACTCCATACTTTACTGGTGATAACTGAGATGACTCCCCATTCAAATAAACAAAGTGGTAGCGATCAGACAGGTAGGATCTAAACCATTTTAAAGCCTGCCCTTGGATACCTGCATAATTTTGTAGTCGATCTATTAGTATGTCATGATCTATAGTGTCGAACGCAGCACTAAGATCAAGTAAAACTAGCAGTGAGATGCAGCCTTGGTCTGACGCAAGAAGCAAGTCATTAGTGATTTTAACAAGTGCAGTTTCTGTGCTGTGATGGGGCCTGAAGCCTGACTGAAATTCTTCATAGATATCATTTTTTTGCAAGAATGAGCACAGTTGAACAGATATAACTTTCTCTAAAATTTTAGACATAAATGGAAGATTAGAAATGGGTCTGTAATTTGCCAGTTCACTAGGGTCTAGTTGTGGTTTCTTAATAAGAGGCTTAATAACCGCCAGCTTGAATGGTTTAGGGACGTGACCTAAAGATAACGATGAGTTGATAATATTGAGAAGCGGTTCTTCTGCCACAGGTAACAATTCTTTTAGTAATTTAGTGGGTACGGGATCTAATAGGCATGTTGTTGGTTTAGACACAGTGATGAGTTTATTTAACTCTTCCTGTCCTATAGCGGTAAAGTACTGCAGTTTTTCTTGGGGTGCGGCGAAAGAAGTTGACATATTAGATGCAGTATAATCTACATTGGTTATTGTATTTCTGATGTTATCTATTTTATCAGTGAAGAAATTCATAAAGTCATTACTATTAAACTGTAAAGGAATATTTAGATCAGGTGGTGTCTGGTTATTTGTTAATCTAGCCACTGTGCTAAATAAAAACCTAGGATTGTTTTGGTTATTTTCTATGAGTTCGCGGAAATGCTCAGCCCTAGCAGCTTTTAAAGCCTGTCTATATCTGGACATACAGTTTTTCCATGCAATTCTAAAAACTTCCAAGTTAGTTTTTCTCCATTTGCGCTCAAGATTGCGAGTTTCTTTTTTGAGGGAATGGGTATTACTGTTGTACCATGGTGCAATACGTTTTTCTCTAACTTTTTTCAATTTGATGGGGGCAACAGCTTCTAACGTATCGGAGAAGATGGTGCCCATATTGCTAGTCATTTTGTCTAGATCCTGTGTATTAAGGGGTACACAGAGCAGTTGAGATAAATCAGGCAGGTTATTTGTAAATCTATCTTTGGTGGCTGGAACAATAGTTCTGCCAAGACGATAACTATATAGATTTCTCTCTATATAGTGGACATCTATAGTGCCCCTGAGTTTGAACTTCCAAAATGCAGTTTAAATGCAGCTTCAAAGTGCTCTAAATGATCCCAGTTGAGGAAGAAGGGTCTTATCTAGCAAAACGAGTTTTTTTTTTTGTTTTTTTTTTTATAAATTACCATTTACATACTTTTTAACCTCAAACGCTCGACCTGTTTTGCTCTGTGTGAACTCTGCGTGAACTGTTTTTTTCCGGTTCAAGGCAGTTTTTCGACCTATCCTAACTGTCTTGAACCAGAAAAAACACTGTTCACGCAGACATAAAGACCAGTGTTTGAGGTTCAAAAGTATATATATTTTAATTTATTTTTAGAAAATAACCAACCGTTTCACTAGATAAGACCCTTATTCCTTGGCTGGGATTGTTTACAGCCCTTCGAAGCTGCATTGAAACTGCATTTTGGAAGTTCAAACTCAGGGGAACCGTAGAAGTCCATTATATGAAGAGGAATCTTGAAATGTTTTCCTTAGAAAACATAATTTCTTTCCGACTGAAGAAAGAAAGACATGAACATCTTGGATGACAAGTGTACGCATACAAAAATTTGAAGTATACTTTGTGCTTAAGAGCCATATAAGCAGAGAAGGGAGTGGAAAGTTCTGTGGATGAGCTACTGACAGTGCTCAAATTAATAAACAGATGCATCCAGATCCATAATGACCAACATAATCTACCAAAAGCTGCACCAATTAGCAACTATTGCGGCCTATTAAAATGGGTTAAGACATGCTTCTTTTGGCCATCAAATAATGGTAAACTAACGACCACAAACCTTAAAGGGATAGTTCACCCAAAAATGAAAATTCTGTCATTAATTCCTCACCCTCATGTTGTTCCAAACCCTTAAGACCTTCGTTCATCTTCAGAACACAAATTAAGATATTTTTTTTATGAAATCTGAGAGCTTTCTGACCCTGCATAGACAGTAACGCAACTGACACGTTCATGGCCCAGAAAGGTAGTAAGGACATTGTTAAAATAGTCCATGTGATATCAGTTGTTCAACCTTAATTTCATAAAGCTACAAGAATACTTTTTGTGCACAAAGAAAACGAAAATAACGTCAGTCTTCAAGAAACTGTGCATTCAAGAAACTGCCATGACATATGACGGAAGACGTTTGTTTGTTTGCTTTCTGTGCGCACAAAAAGTATTCTCGTAGTTTCATAAAATTAAGGTTAAACCAGTGATGTCACATGGACTATGTTAACAACGTCCTCACTTCCATTCTTGGCCTTGAATTTTTGAGTCAGAAAGCGCTTGGATTTCTTCAAAAATATCTTAATATCCTACAGGTTTGGAACAACAGGAGGGTGAATAATTATGACAGAATTTTAATTTTTGGCTAAACTATCCCTTTAATAAATCACATTCCATGATACATTTAAATACTCCCCTTCTATAAATTTTGCATTTTATAGGGAAATTCCTACAAATGCATATGCTTTAGTAAATCCTAACTGTAGTTTTTTTTTTAATGCCAAAAGAGGGTTTGCGCTGGCGCAAGCTGTTAGCAGATCTGGCCCTAAATGGTCAGAAAAACTCACCTGTTGGCCAATAACTTTTAAGGAACCACAATGTAATGGATATTTTAAGTCAAACTGTAAGAATGATAATCTGTAGCTTGCAGATGTAATAGATAAGAGTGATTCAAATCAAGAGTGTACGACCCGTCAAATAGGTAAAACATCCGTTGTGACTAGCACATCCTTCAAACAGCTTATACCTCAGTGGAAAATTATTAAGTTTCTCAAGGATGCTAACAGGGTTTTAGGTACTTGTTTTTTTTAACTTGTGGAACATATCTCATTCTAAACCACCAAAACAAAAATATGATCAGCAAGTCACTATGTGTCAGTTTTTTGACCAAAAAAAAAACAAAAGAAAAAGAAAAATCAGGTATTTTGTTTAATAAGTAGTATTTAAGGACTACAAATCTTTACATTGCTCCCTTGATAGGTATGGGAGTCCACATCATTTTCGCTGAGAAACTCTCTTGCACACCATGTGGAAAGAAGTTATAGTTAATGTATTTGGATTTTCTTACCATTTTACAACAACATGATAATTAGAGTTAGACGGTGATGTGCTTTAGCTGATAGTTTTGTGTAAGATACATTTTATGGGTTTGTCTGAAAGCAAGAGCTCTGCACTTTCAGTACTGATATGAGTGTGACAGAGCTTTGCCCCCTCAGAGGGCCACGTTGTGGCTTGGCTGACTCAGGTCTGGGCTGTGTCTTCTCTGAACCAGTCCTCCCACACAGCACTTTTAATCTCTCTCCCTTTCTCTCATCTCAGATAAATTGTAATGTTAATTATGTGACAAAGGAGAGAGTCTGGTTCATAAGATACAGTCACGTTTGTAGTTCATAGATTAAATAATGAGCCAAATACTTAAATTATCTACACAGGACGCCCAAAAATATGCACAGTTACAAAAGTGAGAATTTCTTTGCATTAGATAGCAAAATATCTAACCAAGTGACATTTCATCAAATTTAACAAACTGGTCCCAACTGAGCTCATTCTGTTGTATTATTTAAACTTTTAAAACTTATATTTCTAAAATGTTTTGCTTGTGCTGATGAATGTCATTGGTTTGACATTTTATTATTTAACACAGTGATTCTATGTGTGGTACAACTGTACAAATATTTTTGGGGGCCGCTGTATATATTTTTGTTTATGTGCACAATATGAACCTTTTTACTTTAACCATTTATTACCAGAAAACTCTCAATGAATTCTCAGCTGATACAGTGTGTTTGTTTGCTAAATGGGTTTTCATTTTTATAAATGTGGGATATCTGTGAGTTTTCGTCAAGTGGTTGTGTTTTTTTTTATGGTAATTAGAAGATATGTGCTACTCTATGTAAACTGAAGTAATTTGGTATTTATTTATAAAGCATTTCAGGGTTCAATTCAATCCAAAATGCTAAAAAAAAACTGTTGTGAAATGCTAAAAACAATGTGGTTGATGTTGCTTATTGTGACTTTTTAACAAGGGGTGTCACAATTTATACATGGACTACATATGAAAGCACACAAATCAAATACTTAACTGTTATAATTTCAGAATTTGTCATAGCCAGCATTTCTCAGCTTTTTAAAAGAACAAAATCTGGCACTAATCTAAAATAGTGAGTTGTATTGTCCTGTCCAAATTGATTGAGATCTGTGAATTAACATTTTAATCTTTGCTTTTAATGCTGATCCATCAATCACTTTTCCAAAGCACTGCAACATGTTACTCTAGCACTAAAATGGTTCATTGTGAAAGCAAATTCTATTATTTTATGCCGTTACAATGGCTTGAGGTTTATTTTGTGTTTGTGTTTTGTTTATCTGACTTTGTATTGTATGGTAGAATTTGAAATGGTGATCCCCATGATCATTCAAATACAGTTTTTATGTTTTAAGTGTGTTTGTTACATCTTTCCACAAGCTTTTAAAAGAGAGATGTCATCCACATCATACCCACTGGAATATGCATAACCATTAGTCAGCACATGACATTGTGTGTGTGTGTGTGTATAGTGATCTCCAGAATCAGATCCATAGGTGTGTTTGCTATGTGAACATGCTCTGTCGTTGACAGGAAATCTCTGATTGTCTTCTCTGGGGTTGCAGCAAGCTTCCAGAGGTACATGTGTGTTGTGAAGCATGGTAGAATGTTAACCATTGTCAAGTTACTATAGAATGTCATCCATTGTAAGGTTGTGGTAGAGATGTGGCCATTGTGAGATCATTGTGGAGGGATGCTATTGTGAGCTAGTGGGCGAACGGTTCTGCGCGTTTATCCTTGAAATCACATGACTGACACGTGTGAAGCAGTTATGTGAATGATGAGTCAATTATAGATTTATAGTGAGAATCTCATGAAACCTGCCAAGGAAATGTCACATTTCACCCATGATGATGTTTCGCCATATATCAGAGATGCTCAAACCAGGGCCCGTGGACCAAAGTAAACTTTAATTTAGCCTGCCATGCTAAAACACAAGAGGAGGTTGAAAAAACATGCCATTGAAGCATATATTCAATTATAGTTTCTATTTTTGTTTTAACAATAACAAAATTTTATTATAATATCATTGTATATAATGCAAAATGGCCCTCAATCAGGTTTGATTTTTGGCCCTTTGTATTATAAGTTTGGGCACCTCTGATATATAAATGATGGACCATACCATAAGGGTACTTTTGGAGTAAGAACAGTAAGATTTTTTAATGTTTTGTCCCCTCTGCTTGAAATATTTTTACTATTTAAAATAACTGTTTTCTATTTAAATGTATTTTAAAATGCTTATGATTTATTAATGTCATCAAAGATACATTTTCAGCATCATTACTCCAGTCTTCAGTGTCACATGATCATTCATAAATCATTCTAATATGCTGATTTGCTGCTCAAGAGACATTTTTATTATTGTCAATATTCAAAACCGTTGAGTACATTTCTTTTTCATGATTCTTTGATGAATAGAAAGGTCCAAAGATCACATTTATTTGAAATGAAAAGCTTTTGTAACATTACACACTATACCACTCAAAACCTTGGAGTTGGTATAATTGTTTGTTTATTTATTTTTAGGAAAGAAATTATAGAAATGAATACTTTTATTTAGAAAGAATGCTTCAAATTAATTTAAAGTGATGATAAAGACATTTATAATGTTACAAAAGATTTCTATTTCAGATAAATGCTATTTTTCTGAACATTCTATTCATCAAAGAATTCTACTCAGCTGTTTTCAACATAATGTTTTTTGAGCAGCAAATCATAATATTAGAATGATTTTTGAAGGATCAAGTGACTGGAGTAAAGATGCTAAAAATTAAGCTTTGAAATCACAGGAATACATTACATTTTAAAATATATTCAAATTGAAAAGTTATTTTAAAAAATAATTCAAATTTTTACTGTTTTTACTGTACTTTGAATCAAATAAATGCAGGCTTAAAAGAAATTTAAAAATGTACTGTTCTAAAACATTTGACTGGTAGTGTATTAATATTATTTATTGATTATGGTAGTATTATTGTACTATTTTTAATTTATGCTTATTTAAAAAACATTTTTGGTGTTGTGTATTACAGTCATTCCTTTTGTGACCTTTCGGTGAGATTTTATATTTAACCTTAAGATGTAATTTTCCCTCTTCAACATTAATTTCCTAAATTCATTCATGCTAAGAGGAGTGATACTTAAGTAAAAGCGTCAGCTGAGGTAAGTAAACGTTATTTTAATATAAATAAGTAAATATTATATTGTTATTTGTTACGTAGCAAGCTTACTTCGCACACTAATGGAAACCATTTCTCTTTTTCAGTGTACGCTTGCATTTCTTTTGAGGCCGCGCATACGTTTCCCATACAGCCGAGCGTGTGGTGTCAAGCCTGGATTGGTTTGTCGTCACTTATCCCCCTCTCAGGCGGACCTTTAAACCCAACCAATAAAAAGCGCTCTCATTTGCATACAGAGAGCGCGTAACCAATAAGGGTGACCTGCCGAAGAGCTTTCCTAAATTCAAACCAATGTTTGAGCGCGTCATATTAACATATTTACCTCGCAGACCAATCGCTTGGAGGCATGGCGGTTAAGTGTGGACCGAACAGACCAATGGACAAAGACGAGGGTAGAGTCTGAGGTCTGCATAATATTAACATGTTATTACCAGAGGTGTTTTAGATATTGATCCTGTATTCGGTGGTAGTTAAACTCACTCCCCCACCTCACAGGTCCATACCTGCTTTTCTAAATTAATAAGACAAGTAACAGGAAATTTTGTAAAAATGCCCAAGAGGAAGGTAAGTCGGTTTATACTTTAATATCCTCACATATCCTTGATTTTTCCCCGATTTTTTTTTAAGAAATAGCGGCTCGCGTTTCAACGACAAGAACGTACGCAGCGTCGAGCAGGTAAGACGAGGATCAAGTTTTCAAAAGCGTTCTATCTTAATCCGCGGCTTGGATTATGGAATCCTACAAAAGCAATGGAACGTTCGGTCATCTTTGCATTCGATCATCGTCACACTTGCCGATTTCCTCCATGATAGTTGGCGGTTTAATAACCCGATGCCTCTTTCGCAGTGAAGTCGCCACTTTGTGCGCACTTGTGCTGAATGTCACTTTGCGGTGATGCTTCAGTCCCTCTCGGTCAGAATCAAAACCGAGCGCTCCGCTCTCGCTGAATGCGCCCGGCGCTCGCTAACCTCCATTTTAAGATGTTCGTTTTTTATTAGCTCATTTTCGTCGATCGATAGAGGTCCTCATTATTTTTGTATAGCCATGTTTGAACCGACAGGCTCTTCCTCCACCCCCATTGCGGAGCGGCAGACCCGTATGTAACCGAGCGCTCTGTCAGTCACACTCAACTCTTTCTCGCATATAGAGGCGATTGTGACGGTTAGACAAAACAAAACACGGTTGAGCTGTGGACTTTGTAGAGGGAAAAGACTAGCAAATAAACAATCCTAGCATAAAAGTACAATAACAGTTTCGTGAAAAAATGGTCAAATGATGCTTTATTGATAAAGATCCACAGTCGACCGAGATTCACCATCCAGCATCAGCGGGGAGCGTCGAATAATGCCTAACATTGTGGGGGTCTGAACCCATTTTTTTTCTCCAGAGATTAAAAATCTATTGAGATTTCACTTCTGTTTTATCAACCAGATTTGTTCATGATAGAGGCACTAAAGCGTGAGTTTCTCTAGGGGGAGTGTCTCTTCAATTAGTGAGGCTAAACAAATAATGGACACTTTCCAAGAATAGGGGCCAAATAAAGATTTATTTATTTATAAATGAATAAATAAAAAATGAAGTGTTTCTTTTTCAACAGTTTGTATGTAAAATGAGATGTCTAACGTTACTATACAGAAAAAAGTTAACTACAGAAGGTCAAATTATATGGCTGGTTTTATTTTCTGTTCAGCTTATAGTATTGGTTTAAAACTGATTTTAGTTTTTTCCCCATTTATAAGCATTAAATACACAAAATATGATTAGTCAATATTTCTTATAAATAAAATAACAGGCCTAAATTAAGCTAGTTTGGAACAAAGTATTGGTTTTTAGTTGCTGATAAACTTGTATATTTCCCGTAAATTAATTAAATCATTTTTTTAAATTAATTTCTTATTTAGCAGTGACTGAGTAATGATTGAGCTTTACAAATACAGCTAATTCATATAAAATTATGTAAATGTAAGTTTTTCTGCTGTGGTTTAAATATTACCTAATTTTTTTTAAGTGTGTTTTTGCAAGGTTGCTTGTAACAGTATTGGGGCTAAAATGGGGAACACAAATAGATATGTTTTTGGTAATTAAGCTCATACAGTATTTGAATATTGAATATATTGAAATTGAATATCAACAGATTGTATCAAGACAACATACACTACCAGTCAAAAGTTTTTGAACAGTAAGATTTTCAATGTTTTTCAAAGAAGGTTCTTCTGCTCACCAAACCTGCATTTATTTGAATAATAAATGCATAACTGAATAATAATTTTTTTCAACATTATAGACTATACCATTAAAAAGCTTAGAGCCAGTGTATGTATAGTGTATATATATATATATATATATATATATATATATATATACATATATCAAAAAGTGATGACAAAGACATTTATAATGTTTCAAAAGATTTCTATTTCAGTTCTTTTTAACTTTCTATTCATCAAAGAAACCTGAAAAATTCTACTCGGCTGTTTTCAACATAATAATAATAAATGTTCTAGGAGCAGCAAATCAGAATATTAGAATAATTTCTGAAGGATCGTGTGCTGGAGTAATGATGCTAAAAATTCAGCTTTGAAATCACAGCAATAAATTACATTACATTACCGTTTTTGCTGTGCTTTGGGTCATATGAATGAAAAAAACAAAAAATCTTAGCTGTTCAGAAACTTTTGACTGTTATGTAGTTGACTTTTTCTGTAGTGTAGTTGTATGACTTTAATGGGCACGTTTACATGCTTTGAGAATATTATGAAATGTAATAAATACAGATCTATATTGGCAACCAGTTTATTTGAGAGTTCAGATGTGAACAAAATGGCAAACTACCACAGCCAAATTACCAAACGCACCACAGACTGTGTAACATCTGTGACCAAATACAGACCAAATCTGATTATAGTGAATATTAGAGTCTGACAAACAAAAGCTACTGAATATTGAATATGAAGTGAGATAAATAAGCATTATTTTTGCAAGTGTCACTTTATCAGATAAAAGATAACCTGTTAGCATCTAAAGGGTTATAAATACTTTGTCTCAGAAGTCTTTTCAGAATTGTATTAAAATGCTGTACCAGTCACATGAAATAAAAATGTATTTATGTGAAGAAATGTCTGTATGTATAAATTTTGCATGTTTGTTTTGTCTGTACAGTCACCCGAAGGAGCTGAGGCCAAAGATGCCACCAAAGTTACAAAGCAAGAGGTAAGCCAATATTCACAGTAACTTAATTTTTAAATGCAGGACTGTTAACTGTGCAGTTTAACTCTTGTAAATATCAATTCATGTGCCGTTTTTTTGACTGACATACCATTAAAATGTAATTAACGCGGTTTAGCTATCACAAATTTGAACTTTCTGCACGCTTTCGATGTTTCTTCTCTCTTAGCCCACTCGGAGGTCAGAGCGTCTTTCCTCAGTAAGTGTCTTTTCTTTTTTCTGTATGCCCACATGTTATTTGTATATTAAAAAGTGGTGGAAACCAGTTCAAGGAACGGGTTTGTCATAAACATGAGCCGTAAAGTGCGATCACATGCCCTTTAGGTATTCTGAACTACAAACACATTGATTGTGTCTATGTATTATTTAATGATACAGTTTAGATGTGTTGCTTTAATTTAACTTGCGCATAACTGCTTTATTATTGTGTCATACATTAATTTACCAGTCATTGTGGCCTTTGTGTTATCCGTTATGACTGTTTTGAAATTCATTCATCCTGTTGTCTTCTTTCAACCCACAGAAACCAGCTCCTCCTAAACCTGAACCAAAAGCCAAAAAACCAGCTGCCAAGGTAACAGCTCTCTTTTCTTACTTTCTGTCTCTATCTTTGTGACATTTTAGCATGTTTTTGCATGTGCTTTGCATTGTAGGTTAGCTCTTCCCTGAATATATAATAAGCATGTTGATAGAGTTTGAGTGTTGAATGAACTTCATTAGCTTTTTAGCAACCAGTTTAGTAGCACTTTTGCAGCAGAGAGATCTGGTGTGATCTGGTGCTGGCAAGTGTATTTTGAAGCAATTAAACTGGTTTGGGACAGAATTATTTAACTCGTTGTCCCATTTGTCCCATTCTGTTTTCTGCACAGAAGCCATCCAATGACAAAGCGGTGAAGGAGAAGAAGGGCGGAGCCAAAGGAAAGAAAGAGGAGAAAGAATCTGCGCCCACTGCTAATGGAGAGACCAAGCCAGAGGAGGTGCGCTAACGCTTTTTGGTTGCAAATACCATTGTGTAGCATTTGCAGTAAGACCGTATGAATGTTTGGCCATTTGAGAAGATAGAGGAAATATCTGTGTGGCCTTATTAGAGGAAAAAGTATGAAATGACTCATGAAGAGCACAAAATAAGTATGAACATAATGATATTTTACTAGTAAAGGCCTTTGTATGTACATTACTGTTCAAAAGTTTATGGGGTGGTAAGATATTTTAATGTTTTTGGAAGTGCTCACCAAGGCTGCATTTATTTGATTAAAAATATAATAAATAAATGTTTTAATGTTAATATACAGTATTTAAAAAAAAAATCCTGTAATGCAAAGCTAAATTTTCAGCATCATTTATCTAGTCTTTATTGTCACATGGTCCTTCAGAAATCATTCTAATATGTTGATTTAGTGTACAAGAAACATTTTGAATTTTTGAAATTTAAGACCTGGGAAACCCTTGAATATTCCTGAAGAGGTACTTGAAAAATGCTTGAATTATTGAAAGACAGTGTATCTATGAAATAAGTGTTTAATTTTGTCAATAAGCATTTATTTTTTCATGCAAAATTCATGCAATTCAAAAAACATACCTTTTTGAACAGAGCTTTTTGAAACTCCTAATCATTGGCAAATTTTCGAAGCGCTCCAGTTGAATTGCGTATCGCGAATCATTTGTTTCAGATCAGGACTTCAAATCACGTATCGCAAATCATTTGAGTTAGGTCGGAACTTTGCGTATTGCGAATCATTTGATTTAGATCAGAAGGGGTTTGTGAATCATTTTACAAAATTGAATGATTCAAATCAAATGATTTGTCTTACATGCTCTGAAGTCCCGATCTGAATCAAATGATTTGCGATATCCAAAGTGATGGTTCGCGAATCATTGTTCAGATCAGGACTTCAGAGCGTGTATTGCGAATCATTAGTTTCAGATCAGGACTTCAAATCGTGTATTGTGAATCATTTGATTCAGATCTGGGCTGCGGAGTGTGTATCGCAACTCATTTGATTTAGATCGGAAGGGAATCGTGAATCATTTTGCAAATTGAATTGTTCAAATCCAATGATTTGCGATACCCAATCCACAGTCCCGATCTAAATCAAATGATTTGCGAACAATCATTTCGCATATCGCGAATCATTTGATTTAAATTGGAACTTTGCGTATTGTGAATCATTTGATTCAGATCGGGACTTCAGAGCACGTATCACAAATTATTTGATTTAGATCGGAAGGGGTTCCTGAATCATTTTGCTAATTCAATGATGCGATTTGAAGTAAATCAAAAGATTCGCAATCCACGCTCCAAAGTCCCGATCTGAATCAAATGATTCGTGATATGCAATGTGATGGTTCACAAATTATTATTCAGATTGGGACTTCAGAGTGTGGATCGTGAATCATTTGATTTAGATTGGAACTTCACGTATTGCAAATCATTTGATTCAGATCGGGACTTTGGAGAGTGCATCACAAATCATTTGATTTAGATCGAAAGGAGTCTGTGAACCATTTCGCGAACTGAATGATTCAAATCAAATGATTTGCGAACAGCGCTCCAAAGTCCTGATCTGAATCAGATGATTCATAATGTGCAAAGTAATGGTTCGCAAAATCATTATCCAGATCAGGACTTTAGAGCGTGTATCGCAAATCATTTGTTTCAGATCAGGATTTCAAATTGCGTATAATGAATCTTTTGATTTAGATCGGAACTTCACGTATTGCAAATCATTTTATTTAGATCGGAAGGAGTTTGTAAATCATTTTACAAATTCAAAATTCATTGATTCAAATGAAATTATTCGCAATATGCAAAGTGATGGTTCGCGAATCATTATTCAGATCGGAACTTCAGAACGTAGATCGTGAATCATTTGATTCAGATCGAGACTTTGGTGCGGGTCTGTGAATTATTTATTTCAGATCAGGATTTCGGAGCGATTTTACAAATCTTTTTTCTTTTTTTTTCTTAAGTAGATCCTCAAACCATAAACCATGAAACCTCAAACCATTAAGGCAGTACAGTTATAAAAACACAAGAAAAGAAAGTAGTATGTGTAGTATAGTGTAGTATACTTTCTATTTCTCTTTTTTAGAATTTGAAATAGAAGACATTGTTCGATAAGTAAGATCTAAGATCTAAAAAGGTAGTGCTTGAAAAGTCCTTGAAAATCCTGTAATTTCATTTTTTAATATCTGTATGAACCCTGTCTTTCTGACCCCAAACTTTTGAAGAGAAGTGTATGTCTACTTTTAGTTAAGCATTGGTCATTTAATATTGCATATCAACTTCCTAAACTCAAAATACATTTTGGATGAATTTTGTCTCCTTTATTTGAATCGTCCTATTTGAAAATTATTTTCATAGAACATTTGTTGTGTGAACGAGAATGAAAGAGCAGACATGTGAGGTGGGAAACAATGACCTAGTTACAGGCATGTTGTGGTGAAGTGTATTCTGGAAGGTTTGCACCAAAATGACTGGGTGTAAATTAGTGGTATTCATGTAAAGTTCAGATGGGCTGATAGTGCCAGTGGCAGGTTTGATTTTTGAGGGTATAATATTGCTTTAAAAATAACACAACTCTTTTATATTAAATGTGTTGTTTCATCAAATTAACTACTGTAAACCAGCTTACACTCGTATAATCATAAATACTTGACCTTTAGATAATGGTTGATTTCGTTGAACAATCAGTGTATTTCCATCCTAATATGATTTGCTCTCTTCTCCTCGTTGCCTTTCACATTTTCATGTGACAGAATGAATAAGGAAACATTACAAATGAAGACTGTTCAGTGCAATGCACTAACATGAATTACATTGTATTGACCAATATCTAATTATCTTTTCATATATCCCTTTGCATGGCTTCTCAAACACCTGCATGTGCCTGAACCCTCACTCACACGCATACACACACACACACACACACACAGATCTGTGTCTCACGCTCATCTGTCAGTGTGTCATCGTGGAGAAGTTCCGCCCCCTCCTTCCTGTCCATCCGAGGGCAGAGTGAGAGTGTTAGAGTAAAGGGTACGAGTGTTTGAAGAGTGCAGTGTGTGCTTGTGTGCTCGTCGCCGTCAGATCTAGATTTGTTCGACCATCTCTTTATGTGAGACTATACAAAAAAAAATCTGAATTAAACCAAGGTTACCATAATGTTCAGTGCATATGACATAATTTTGACATTATGGATTGCAAGCTTTTTATTAAGGATTTAAGGGTTTACCCAATTGCAGAAATTGTTTTCAAACAGGTTTCCTGAACATTCATTGGTCAGATAAACACATTGGTCAGTCTATCCTTATAAGGTTATAATAGAAGAAAGTATTTTTTAAAAAAATACAAACTTTACCTTTATTTTAATTAATAAAAATTTAAGTAAACGTAATATAAATATAAACGTATAAATGCACTCTTATATCTCTTTTGTCCTGTTGTTTTTAAGGATGTTGTTGAGTTTAAAGGAATAGTTCACCCGAAAATAAAAATTTGCTGAAAATGTACTCACCCTCAAGCCATCCAAGATCAGAACAGGTTTGAAGAAATTTAGCATCACTTGCTCACTAATTGATTCTCTGCAGTGAATGGGTGCCATCAGAATGAGAGTCCAAACACCTGATAAAACCTCACAACAATCCACAAATAATCCATACAACTCCAGTCCATCACTTAACATCCTGTGAAGTAAAAATCTACATGTTTGTAAAAAACAAATCCATCATTTAGATGTTTTTACTGTCAAACAAGTCTCACTGCTTTCTCTAGTGAAAAATTCTATACAAGTGAATCCGTTCAAAACCGTTAAAGGTAAAACCCCTTAATACCACAAACAAGCAGTTTTTCATTTCACAGGATGTTAATCACTGGACTAGAGCTTTGTCTGTTACTTCTGGATTACTTGTCATGTTTTTTATCAGGTGTTTGGACTCTCTTTCTGATGGCACCCATTCACTGTAGAGGATCCATTGGGGGGCAAGTAATGTAATGCTAAAATTCTCCATATCTGTTCTGATCAAGAAACAAACTTGGATGGCCTAAGAGTGACTACATTTTCAGCAGTTTCCATTACATCGCTTGCTTACCAATGGATGCTCTGCAGTAAATGGGTGCCGTCAGAATGAGAGTCCAAACACCTGATAAAAACATCACAATAATCCATAAATAATCCATACAACTCCAGTCTATCACTTAACATCCTGTGAAGTGAAAATCTGCATGTTTGTAAAAAAAATCCGTCATTTAGATGTTTTTACCATCAAACAAGTCCTCTTTCCATAATACTGCTTTCCCTTGTGAAAAATTCTGTACAAGTGAAACCGTTCAAAACCATTAAAGGTAAAACACCTTAATATACAATACAATACAATACAATATTTATTTATAAAGCACATTTAAAAACAACCAAAGTTGACCAAAGTGCTGAACATAGTAGAATAAGAAAATTTCAGACATAAAATTAGCACAACAAAAGTATCAAAAATAAAAACAACAATAAAAGCAACAATGGAATAGAGTTCAAGGAGTATTGAAAGCAAGAGAGAAAAGATATGTCTTTAGAGCAGACTTGAAGGCAGAGATAGAGGGGGCTAATCTAACATGGAGCAGTAGACTGTTCCAGAGTTTCGGACCAGCAGTTGCAAAAGCTCGATCTCCTCGTTTCCTAAGTGTAGATCTAGGCACAACAAGTAGACCAAGATCACTGGATCTCAAAGTTCTAGAAGGGGTGTATGGATGGAGCAGATCTGTAAGGTACTGAGGGGCAAGATTATTAAGGGCTTTATAAACGAATAATAGAATTTTAAAATCAATTCTATATTTAATGGGTAACCAGTGCAGTGAAAATAAAATAGGAGTTACTGACTTATACCTATGGGTGCCAGATGGGTGCCAATCTAGCAGCTGCGTTTTGCACTAGCTGTAGACGAGAAAGAGAGGACTGAGAAACACCATAATAAAGGGAGTTACAATAATCTAAACGAGTTGTTACAAAAGCATGGATCACTTAATACCACAAACAAGCAGTGTTTCACTTCACAGGATGTTAATCAATGGACTAGAGCTTTGTCTATTACTTGAGGATTATTGTGATGTTTTTATCAGTTGTTTGGACTCTCATTCTGATGGCACCCATTCACTGTAGAGCATACACTGGTGAGCAAGTGATGTAATGCTAAATTTCTCCAAATCTGTTCTGATCAAGAAACAAACTTGGATGGCCTGAGGACGAGTACATTTTCAGCAGTGTTCGTTACATCGCTTGCTTACCAATGGATGCTCTGCAGTGAATGGGTGCCATCAGAATGAGAGTCCAAACACCTGATAAAAAACATCACAAGTAATCCACACAACTCCAGTCCATCACTTAACATCCTGTGAAGTGAAAGTCTGCATGTTTGTAAGAAACAAATCCATCATTTAGATGTTTTTACCATTAAACTGTTACAAGTGAAACGGTTCAATAATCCACATGACAATAATCCAAGTAAACCACACGACACCAGTTTGTCAGTTAACATCCTATGGAGTAAAAATCTGCATGTTTGTAAGAAACAAATCCATCATTTAGATGTTTTTACCATCAAACCATTACAAGTTCTCTTTTCATAATACTGCTTTCTCTAGTGAAAAATTCAAAGTGAAACAGTTCAAAACCGTTGAAGGTAAAACACCTAATACTACAAACAAGCAGCTTATCACTTCTAGAGCTAGAGCTTTGTCCATTACTTGTGGATTATTGTCATTTATCAGCTGTTTGGACTCTCATTCTGATGGCCATTCACTGTAGAGGATCCATTGGTGAACAAGTGATGAAATGCTACATTTCTCCAAATCTGTTTTGATGAAGAAACAAACTTGGATGGCCTGAGGTTGACTACATTCTTAGCAGTTTCTATTACATCACTTGCTCACCAGTGGATCCTCTGCAGTGAATGGGTGCCGTCAGAATAAGAGTCCAAACAGTAATCCACACGACTCCAGTTTGTCAATTAACATCCTGTGAAGTGAAAAGCTGCAAGTTTGTAAGAAATAAAACCATCATGGAGACGTTTTTAAATCCTCTTACCATAATACTGCTTTCTCTAGTAAAAAAAAAAGTAAGCTTGTCTGAATCAAGATCAAAATATGCAGAGATCAAGCACTGTTTACAAGTGAAAACAGTTAAAGGTAAAACACCTTAATACTGCAAACAAGCAGCTTTTCACTTTACAGGATGTTAATCAATTAGACTAGAGATGACGGCACCCATTCACTGATGAGGATCTGTTGGTGAGCAAGTGATGTAATGCAAAATTTCTCCAAACATGTTCCAAAGAAGAAACAAGCTTGGATGGCCTGAGGTTGAGTACATTTTCATCAGTTTTCATTTTTGGGTGATCTAATATTTCAACAAATGATTTCATGATTTCCATTATGAGGTAAGTTGTGGTCATCATTTGTATGTGGGTTTCATACTAACAGAGTGGCTTTGGTTCTGTCTGTCTGACTTCACATTAGGTAACAGTTTTAAACTAAAATCCTATCAAAAACATTTTGCATTAGGAAATCATATTTTTCATTCTGTGCTTTTTTTTTCTCTGTATAGGAAACTGAGCCTAAGGCCGAGGCTGAGGAGAAAGAGTGATTGAAGTTGTTTTCTGGAATAACAAAGAACATTTTTTATTCCTATTGAGTATTTTGTAAAATGCAAACTTTTTTTAGACTTACCGTACTAGATTTCCTTAGCTAAAAGTTGACTCACACTCCCCGCTGAAGCACCGTACCTGTCTCCTTCTCTTTCATCTGACAAGAAGGATAGATTCATTTCAAGGAAAAGCAACAGTTATTCTTGAAAATTTCACCAGCAGCTCGCCTGCCAAATGCAGCCACTTGTCACATCCTACATGTTAAAAGCAACCAGTTCATCTTTTGCCACCAGAGTCCATATCCTTAGCTCCATGTATATGGCTACTAAGGTATAATTCTTTGGTGTGTATTGTCTTTGAGTCTTGTTATTTAATTGGTTAAATATCATAAGAGAAAGACACAGAAGGAGGGAGCAAATGGGGACGAGAGATTTAAGTAGTAACCCTTTGCTTTTTTTTTATCTTCTTTGTAGCATTTTGAGATTCAAGTGTGTTCTTTTAAAATTGCTGAATTAAACATGACCCTTAACAGTGGCAGTTATCCATAGCAATAAACAAGTGGTGCTTTGTGCTAGAAGGTTAGGACAACTCTACAAGAACTGAATCTCAGAAAGATGTACAAGTCCACAGAACTGGTTTGAGATACTCTCTGTAAAATGTTTTCAAATAAAAGATGAATAAACGGTCTGTTGACTCTTGTGTGCTTCTTACTAGTCGTTGCTTTAATGCCACAAGTAAAGCTGTCTTTATTCTTACAGAAACAAAAATTAAACACAGCTTTAGTGTCTGTGTAGTATTTTGAACTAATTTTAGAAAAATTAGAAAACAACCCGATTCAATCCAGTCAGCAAACTCGCGTTCTGAACGTCATAACTTTCAGCGATGACTAATCTGAACGCCTGATTGGCAGTTTCATTCATAAACTCAACGGAATTGCGTGTGATTGGTTATAATGCGAAACACTGTTAAAACGTATAAAAAGAAATAAGACAGAACAAATAAGCCCTAATATTAATTTGATAATAATACTAACCTGATACTAATGATAATGAATCGTCCTGATATCGTCAAAAGCATCAGCTACATGAGATATCTCTGACTATCGTCGATACTTAATGTCCAGAGAAACAAGCGCGTCACCATCTTTAAAATATTGTCTTTGAACTTCCGTATGTGCGGTAGCTCTGTATATTTTTATGGCATTACTGTCTAATTTAACTGGTAAAGTGGATTTATGTATTGAAGTTTAGTAGTTAACGAAAGTTATCGTGAGCATTGTAATGTTCAAAGCAAATGTCAGTAGACCAAGAAGATTTTAAAATGAGCGGTTCATTCATAAATCCGTGAGACCATCGTGGAAATACAACCGGAAGACAAAAGACAACAAACGCAGCGCCAAAAGGGGCGAGGCTACATAAGGTAAACACTACATCTATCAGCACAACTCTAAAATATGTAATATAATTAAATGTTAGAACAACGTGAAAATGGTCAAATTAGTACTATTTCTTTTCTATGATCTCACGCGACTTTCATGAATTGATATATTTATACATTTGGAATTAGAATTAAGTTAAACCACCTTTTTCGTTCTGTGAGAGTGGGCGTGGCCATTTCAAAATTTTATGGGTGTGGCTTCCGGTCTCATCCGCGTCCAGCTATTTTTAGTTGTACAATACAGCTGGTTTTGCTGCATGATATTGCAAACTGGTGTGTCTTACCATATTATTTTAATGTATTATTTTAATTGTGAGCACGCTGGTTTGTAGAGCAAACAGTTTTACCATTTACTGCACACTGTTATTCTTCTCGTTCTTTCCCTATTGCGGACAATCTCACCCATAGGTGTACTTCTGCGTTGAGGAAAAAGGTGGATAAATAATCCTTTAATGTTGCTCCTAAATGCTCACTTTTTTGTGAACACATGAAATAATCGCAAGCATGTTATTTCTTATGACACAGCTATATTACTAATATACTAATATAACTAAAATTCAAACATGAAACCTGGCTATTTTTCTGCTGTGGTTCATAATTTCTCAATTTATTGTAACATTATGTTAGATAAACATCTGGCACAAAATCAGGTATTTTTAATTATGCATCCAAAAATCCAGATGTAAAAGGAACAGCACTTCAGCATGTGTTTTTTTAGGAAAAATTTAGAATATCAAATGTCCCATGCTTTTAATAACTGTGCTTTTAATTCCAACAATGCCATTTGTATTTAGGGAGAAAGCAAAGAAAATAATGGCAATGCTGTAATGTAGAGCTAACTTTGTGGAAAACTCTTGAGGGTCCAGGGTGTTTAGTCTAAAGCTACAAAAGCCTTTCAGTTTAGTTCTTTATACACAGACACATGTGACCCCAAACACACACCCACACGCACACACTCACTAAATACAACTGCTGATGTCAGAAAGTGAAAGGTCAGCAATGCCGTGGGGAGGCAGGAACAGAGAAGAGGAAATGAATGGACTGACAACACTCGTTGGTCTGGACTGCTGTCTTTCTGCAGGCCCAGCCAATAAAGCAAAAGCCCCATATAGTAATAAAACTGTGTATTAATGATCACACGAAAGCAACATATTTCTAAAGTGCTTCTTTTTTAATTGATATGGTTGTCAGGAATGCTGTGCATTTTATAGTGTTACTATACTTTTATAGTGTTCCTTGTTGGTGATAAGGATGCCTTTAGAAAGTAGACCCACTCAATGCCATGAACAGACATTTAAAATAAATATTTAACACTGAATATTAGTCAAAATGTGGTCGAAATAAAATGGGACAGGAAACTTTCTTCACATTATTATTATCCACATTGCTTCCATGTAAATCAATGTATGAAAACTGTAAGACCAAATAATAATGCATCAAATAAATAGACAATAGAGATCTATGTATTACACATAAAATTATAGAATTAAGCCCAGATTTATGTACTGATTTGATTCCGATACAGAACTGGTCAAGGCCAATTTTCACTGATTGTAATTAGAGGTTACTCTATGTGAAACTTTTTAATGGTCAAGCCTTCATTATTGAGTTATTATTCTATGAAACTATAACAGTCTGGAATGCTTTGGAATCTAGTGAGAGATCTACCCTTGTAACCTCTGACCCAAGTTTGGCCCCTGAACTCATTTTAAATGATAGTCCTGACCTCCAGTGGCAAGAAAAAATACTGCACACCATTGATCACAAAATAACAACATTCTTCCATTTTAGAATCTTTAATCCAATATATTTTAAGGTGTTTGTGATTTATATTCTCAGTATTCTGAATCAAAAAGAGTCACACTTTGAGTGGGTTTTGCTATTGTTGTGAAGTTTAATGCCTACTCAGCCACTTCACCAGATCACTACCGTTACTCAAAAGTGTGATAAGTTGCATCAGTTTTGCTTAAGTAGCCTCGAAGCCAATGCTGCTATATTCATGTAGCTGTTAAGTATCTGACTCCTTTTCTTCTCCACATATACTCTTAGTGTCAGTAGTTTAGCAAGTGTTACATCAGCAAATGCAGTTAAAACTAACTGTTGAACTCAGGGTTTTACTAGCAAGGGCACAGCAATTTGTCTAAGCTTTATAAACAAAAAGTCACAGATTGTATCAAAGTCACCTCAGAGAAATAAAAAAGAAAAAGGCAAACCTCAAACACTTCTTTTGTCTAATGCCTTACTTTGATGCCTTACCCCTTAAAACAAAAATAAATATTTAGGCCTGTGAATTTCTGATTATAATTGTAATGTCAATGTGTGCAGACATACATGAATACATGTTTACTTAGCTAATTATAATTGATAAAGCAAACCAACCCTACAATTATTTTGTTTTTACTTACGTATTTTGCATTTTTAGACTATTATCACACAAGGACATGCCGAATATTAAAGAAAGTACGTACATTCACAAATACACAAAAACTATTCTATATATGTAAATATGCATTATATGCACATAAAATACATTCAATATAAAATGACAAAAAAAAAACATTGCTGTATGTTTTTATATTCTTTAATGGTTGCTGGGTTATTAAGCCCCAGTTTGAACCTTCATTTGCATCACTTGCAAAATACAGTCAAAGCAAAAAGTAGGTTTAGCCTCTTTTAAAACTCCGCAAGTGTTGACTGTAAAACAGCTGGTGGTGTTTATTTAACATGGATAACTAATTAGGGAACTTACTATTTAGACTGGTTAGATCATAAAATACACAACTGCTATAATCCAGCACTTTCCTTACAGAAGGTTAAAACTCAATAGGCCTTTTAATGTTGTTTGACTCACTCATAAATAAGTTTACCTAAATTAAGGCCGCAGGATGAGGCACAACTTCAGCTGGCTCATTTAAATTAAACATCCTCACTGCTTATGCCTTTCATTGCTTTCATTTAGATAAAAAGATGGAAAATAATGTGTAATACTTATATGTAATTAATACAGCGTTGTGGACAGAAGTATTCAAATACTTTGTCCAATTTATATAACTGTGTTTTACACAACATGGACACACTGTATGTTGTTTCTTTAAAATAGATAGACTAGTGTGACATATAAATATATATATAAAATCACCGATGTCCTGTTTTGTCCGCTGTTGCCATTAGTCACTGGATTCCTGTAACTTACAAGGTTTAATTCATTACATTCTCCCTGTTTACAACCCTTCCCCCATTTTACTGGCCGTTCGCTTTTGGGAAAGAAATGGAGGACTTCCCAATCCAAATCACAACCGAGAGAGGGGGTGGGATCCTTGGAATAAGTCTGGTTTAAGATTAAGACAAATGGACTTTTATACACTTTACAAACACACGAATACGGGGCTAGTATTCAGGTGTTGATAGTGAGCTTCAATATGCTGTTGTGAGAGAAACATGGTGCTTTGCTGCCTGCAAGGTCGACAGACCGAGGAACAAGAGCCGCCATTAAAGCTCAGGGCCCGGGACTTAGCAGACAAATAACCGTAGCCTGAATAAATAGCTAAACTATTGCACAAAATGAGCCACCATTGCTTCTTTTCCCCCTTCAGCGTTAGCATCGCAGCCTCCCTGACAGCACAGTCCTGCGCGTACGTACTAGACTCTGCTCGTGTATTCCTGCGCAAAGGGGTTGTGCTTTTTGGAGGGAGGAGGGGGTGAGGAGCGTAAACTGAAACCTAAAATATTCACAAACACCTTAACGTGTATTAAACTGTAAGTTTTAGAAACATCGTTTCTTGTAAACCCTAAACGCCCCGGCGCCCGGGATGTTTGCCCGCATCGACGCGTGGCACGTTGTGCCTGAGAGGGGACTATTTTGCGCGAGCGCGGAAGCCTCGCTCGACGCGCCGGATCTGCTTTCTGTGTGTGTTAGCTGAATGGAGGCGCAGCTCTTCCTGGTGAACAAACACTGACAACTATAGGGCAGCCTAGCGATACCCGCTTCCCAGAACGGCCACACACACCTTCTCCTTCACCCCCAAAACAACCCTAAACATGGCTGCTGAGCGTAAACACATCGCGCAGTTGAAATCGGGTGAGTAAAAGGGATTGAGAAAGGTGACGTTGGAATATTTTTATATACATCTGCCTTTCCCACCACGTCCTTCTTGAAAGCTAATGTAGCTCATTCTCCCCCATCTCGCAGAACTGTACTTCCTAATAGCCCGATTTTTAGAAGCTGGACCTTGTCAGGACGCGGCAGAGGTGGGTGATTTTATAATTTAGGATGTTAAACGACCTTTGTGGAAAAGATTGAACCGTAATTTGCCATTTTTGTGCTTTTTTCAGACCTTGATACGGGAGGTTCAGGAGAAGGAGGTAAGCAGCGAGAGCCCTACTCGCGTCGCATCTCACTGCGCTGCACTTTAGGCTGTTAATTTCACGCAGATTTCATATTTATGGTTTAAAAACACAAAATCGACCGCCTAGAATTTACCTAGACCTATTTAACACTGTTTTTCCATTACAGCTGTTACCCAAAAGGATTGACTGGACTGGCAAAGAACACCCAGGGAGTTACGAAAATTTGGTAAGGGATCCCTATAACCGAGAGAAAACTTTTTAGAGAGCAAAATAAGAAATTGAATTTCCCGCAATTTTTAAATCAGGAAAAAAACTTAACCCGAACACACGGGGAAAAACCAACCTCAGGCTTAGAAAGGACCGTCAACGGGTGAACCCAGAGCCTGGCCTGACCTCGGGGATGTGAGTTTGGTCACAGTGCTGTCCGCAAGGTGTAAATAGATGTTAAAATTGATGTAGAAATAAAGAGACGTCATGAATGTGGTGCTATAAGGGGAAGGGAGCGGAGGGAGGAGGGACCAGTGCGCCAGAGACTGAAAGCGGGGCGGGATGGAGGCGCTCTGCTCCATGTAATACAACCATAGTCAGGGTAAAATACTCCTTTTACCTTAGTTTATTTCACTTAAACTAAGCTTTTGGAGCAGGAAGCAACAAAGCCGGAGACGTAGAGGATCTCAGCAGAGCGCTGCAATTTTTTTGCAAGTGGCCGAGACAATATTTTTCTTCGGAGGAAAATATTTTCAAACAGACAGTGCTGAGAGTCTTGAGGCCGATAATACAAATGAGAGGTACATCGAAATGAGTACGTATTGATTAATTTATTAATTACGATATTTACAACGGTAAATAAATGATTAATCGCATTATTTGCATTTTTCGGTACCTCGCGTTTCCACGTTGTAATCTCACTCGGAAAGAGTTTGATGCCGCTTTCAAACTGAGAGATAGCGAAATATCTTGATTTTAAAACTTAGTGTGTTTTGATCCAGCCCCTGTTATGGCCAGCCCCCAATATATATCAGTTGCGTAACTAATAGACTCAACTGTCTGTTAATCACACAGGCTGTTACTGCTGTATCTCCGTCGGTGAAATTCACACACATTGTAGCGAGAATCTGTTATTTTGTATTCGCGATTGACTGATCTCGCTCGCCGCTACGCCACTAGATCCCCGTGTATTATAGTGAGTGAATGCGTGTGTGTGTTTGCGTTTGTGTGTGTGTGACCGTGCGTGAATGATTTCACTGCCGTGTGTGGAGATGTTAAAGCCCGTGCCTGCAGATTGTGGGTAGGAATAACACGCACAAGACTTCACCGCCTGATGTTGGCGCTGTCAATTAAATTTTTTTTTGTTATGTCTCGAGTCCCTCGATCAATATGTTAATGAGCTATGCAATCTGCATTAATTATCATTATTCATAAGATTAATTAAGTAATGATAATAATAATAATATTGCATTAAAATTGTAATGAAAATGAAATGTTATTTTACGCATGTTAAAATGTTTATTCAAAAATATATATATATTTTTTAGCAATTATTAGTTTAATAATTAATATGTAATACATTAACAGCCAAACGGTAATTAGGCATGATGATTCATTAACAAAACTGTGTATTTACATATATTTAGATTTTAATTTTATAATTAGTGTTATATACACCATGATTCACTCAATGTTAAACGTCGCTTTACTCATCCAGTCATTAGCTAAGCGTTCGTGTGAATGTGTGGATAGATATGGAATGTGTGTGTGCGCGCGTTTGTAGACCAATAGGACGACGCTAAATGCAATTAAAGCCACATTAATTACTGGTCTGCCGTTGGAAGCTGGATCTGCTGAACAGGCTTGATAAAAGATGCCCGGACTGACGCGTTGCGCAGGGGGGTGAACATTTTACACTGTAGATTAGATTCATCTCTAGGGAAAATATGGAAAGATAAAAAGAGCCTTGCAATACGGCAGTAACACTGTATTGTTTTAAAACGATGTGTCGAATGTAATCCTCAATAAGATTAGAATTATGAACGGTTTTTATGTGTGCATTATCAGTGTCTTGGTAAATGCTCTTTTAAGTACATTCATTTTGTTATCTAATTGTTTTTTTTAATACACGGGTAACACTTTACAATAAGGCTTCATTAGTTAATGTTAATGTATTAACTAACATGAATAAATAGTGAACAATACAATTATTACAGTATTTATTAATCTTTGTTCATATTAGTTAATGAAAACAGTTGTTCATTATTCATGTTAGTTCACAGTGCAATATGTTAACAAACAAAACTTGTGATTTTAATAATGCCTTAATAAATGCTGAAATTAACATTAATTAAGATTAATAAATCATGTAGAAGTATTGTTCATTCTTAATTCATGCTGGTAATTTGTAATGAAACCATTCACATTACACGATTTGATTTGATTAAATTTGAATGTATTTTTAAAAAGGTATTTGTGTAGATAAGCGTTAAGACTTTAAATTGACTGCAAGGTTGCGAAATGTTTGCATTATGTTTGCACAAAAATATGTTTTTGCATTTTGTTTCCTCTTTTTAAATATCTAATTTGTATGCATGCATTATTACAACACATTGATTATTGAGTAGAGTATGCTGAATATTATATAAAATCATTTACAAAAATATTTGTAGGAATTTAAAACAGTTCTATTTGCCCTAATTCATGTTTGTGGTTGTGTATAGGTCAAATTGTACAGGCACATTTCTCCAGATCACCTGTTGCAGTTGTGTGAGCGAGTGAGTCCTCTTTTAGAAAGAGAAGTGCCAGCCAGCGTACCTGGAGTTAACTCACTGCTGGGAGCTGGACGCCAGTCGGTGCTACGTACAAACAAGAGTGAGTGCTTCTGTTTGCATATTAAATATATTCATCATTTATTTTATGATAAGCAAATTAACCAGTTTGCAGGTTAAGCAAAAATGTTATGTTTTGAATTGAAGTATTGAAGCGATGTTGGAATGTATACATAAGATGTGTTTCGAGCGCTACTGATTTCTGAATCTAAAAAGTTGAAGATAGGAAAAAACCTTCACATTTGGTAAATTCATTAAGGATTTTACTTAACCTTTTAAATGTTTACAAATGGCATTTCATGCCTGGGATATATAAGCAAAAGGAATGATAATTGATCAGTAGTAGTGGAATTTTTAATAATCCTGCCTTCAGATTAAAACAGATTCCATAGCAATTAAAACTTCAGCATTTATACATATACAACATTATCAAGAACACTGCAACTGGTCTTCATAGAAATAAAACAAAAGCATGTAATCACATATTGCTTTGCGGTGGATCTATGTGTCAATACCAGTTTGTGTAAGTGTGCCTGGGGATTCAGTCATTTTTACAGTGTATATTTAGTGACACTCCCACGTGTTTGTTGCCAGGTTGTAAGCACGTGGTATGGAAGGGCTCTGCCCTCGCAGCCCTGCACTGTGGCAGGCCACCCGAGCCGCCAGTCATCTATGGAAGCCCGCCCAATATTGGTAAGTCGCCTCTTATTGGTTGTTGTGTTGAAGTATTCCAGTGGACAAAACAACATTCATACACACCCTTATACCTTTTTAAAAACTGTTTTGTGTTGATTCGATTATTGAAATAGAATATATATTTTGAAATAAAGGAAGTATATGTTGCTTTTTATGCAATTTTGAATTTTAAAAAGTGTGGACCATGCATTTACAATAAGGTTCATTAGTTAACATGAACTAAGAATGAACAGTTCTTCTGCAGCATTTATTAATCTTAGTTAATGCTAATTTCAGCATTTACTAAAGCATTATTAAAATGATGTGTTTGTTTGAACGGTAGTTAATGTACTGTGAACTAACATGAACAAACAATGAACAGCTGTATTTTTATTCACTAACATTAACAGAAATTAATAAATAGTGTAATAAATGTGTTGAGCCTTCATTGTTTGTTCATGTTGGTTAATACATTAACCAGTGTTAACAAAAGACTTTTTTGTAAAGTGTTACCAAAAATGTTTTTTGTTGCAGATGAAATAGTTATATTAAGAAGTTGCTTAGAAAGCTGAAGATATAAATGTATTCACTCTCATTTTGTTTTGCTCGTCTTGTGTGCTATAGTGGAAACAATATACAGTCGGAGGCTGAATGGCTCATATCGGTTGGGTCAGCTGGTCCCTACAGCTGTTTACCAACATATGAAGATGCACAAGAGAATTCTGGGACACTTGTCATCTGTGTACTGCGTCACCTTCGACCGCACCGGTCGCCGCATCTTCACAGTAAGACATGTGGTTTTATGACAGACTAGAAAAAAAATTAAATGTGGTTTCCTTTTTTACTGAAATTGAGGATATGGATATTATACAGGTTTTTAAAACATAATATGTGTCTGAAATTTTATAATTAGTATTTGAATTGTGAGCCCTTCTTTTGCTTTCTTTTTGAGTACAGTATTCTGTGTAGTATTGCATCAGGTTATAGAAATTGTAATTTGTTCGTCATGTTCTTGTGCTGTCAGAGTGCTTTTGTGTGTGTGTGTATGTGCTTGCATGTGTATCTGGGAACAAATTTAAGTGGTTTGACCACAGGGAGAAGATATTTTGTACATATTAGTTTATTGTTGAGTTTTATTGTTAGAGTTAATTGGATGGATTGAAGGGATGGCTTCAACATCAGCTTTTCAAAAGAGATTTCAAAAACGTTGAAAATTATTTCTTTAAGTGATTAAAAACATTCAGAGAATGATTGCAAGGTTTTGAGCTTGTTTGAAAACACTTTGGATTAGGAAGTGTTGTTCTTATTTATACTGCCATATCAAGGACATGGAAAAAAATCTGTTCTAGGCCTAGATTTATTTGAATTAATATTCATTTTTTTTGGGTATGCCAAGCTCATTTTTTCATTTATTAGCTATTAGCAAAGGATAATTATTGTAAGGATAAACATATGTGATCCTGGACCACAAAACTAGTCATAAGGGTAAATTTTGGGAAATATACATCGTCTATAAGCTGAATAAAGAAGTTTTCCATTGATGTATGGCTTGTTAGGATAGGACGATATTTGGTCGAGATACAACTATTTGAAAATCCAGAATCTGAGGGTGCAAAAAACCTTTAAGGTTGTCCAAATGAAGCACTTAGCAGTGCATACTATTAATTAAAAATTAAGGTTTTATATAATTACGGTAGGAAATTTACAAAATATATTCATGGAACATGATCTTTACTTAATATCCTAATGATTTTTGGCATAAAAGAAAAAGCAATAATTTTGACTAATACAGTGTATTTTTGGCTATTACTACAAATATACCTGTGCTACTTAAGATATTTTAAATGCTTATCCAGTGATCACAAATGAGTAAGACAGAAATAGAAATGTATTGGTCAAAATCTGTGGAAACCTTGTTTATAGTGTATAGTGTGCAACTCCACATATCCCACATTATAAATCTGGGTCCCACTTCATATTAGGTAGCCTTAACTACTATGTACTTACATTTAAAATAATCATTTTATACAGTGCACTTATTGTGCATGTACATGTTTTTATGTTGTACATTGTATACAGTGTTTCCTCTAGGTTTACAGCTTTGGGGTTTTAAACAATAGGGCTCTACAATCTTTTTTTTTTTTTTCCAAAAATTCCTGTGTTTTAATTTTTCTGATAATCAAATGAAGGCATTAAACATTTTTTCTTAAATCAAATGAAATTTAAACCCTTTTATTTTTTTTGCCAAACAAACAGAGGTTTACTGTGCGTTCACACCGCCGCAATATTCAAGTTGACCTCAAAATTCGCTCTGGCCGCCCTGCCAACAACGCTGTGCAAAGATTCATTGACGCTCTGACGATCGAACGCTTGGTCTTGTATTTAAAGCGGCCGCAAAGCAAACAAGCATGTCGATCTTGTGCAGACTGACCACAAGTAGGGTGTAAGTTAACCTCATTAAATATTTTAAACGTGAAAATAAGAAATGTAATTTAATTGTAGTTACATGTTTGCTAACGAAATAAACCAATTAAAAGCCATTTGTGTGGTGTGGCTTTTGTGTTCATGGTTAAGTGCTAGTCTAATTTCAAAATAATAGGAGACATTTACTAGCCTTGGTCTTTAATTAACATTAACATGAATTTGTGTGCAGCCTACATTGCAAACCGTCTTGGTTGCAATTGGTCAAATCGGTGTTGTTTTGAGCAAATTAATTTGCATTCCCGCTGAAAAACAAGCGTTGGGAACTAATGTGGCCGGAACCAAAGTTTACAGGACTGCGTTCTCTGGAAACCTCTCAAGCGGTGAACTTCTACATTCCGATTGGTTGCCGCCGAGCCGCGTCATAGCTCATTACCATAAAGTTGACCTGACTTCAACTCTCCCCGACGCCCACACCGTCCAAAACGCGCCGCGCCGCTTCTCGCCGTTTCTCGCCGCCGGCTCACATTGAAAATGAATGACTTCCGGCCACTTTGACGCTCTCGCCGGCGGCGGTGTGAACGCACAGTAACTGTTAAAACATGAAAGAAAAAATGTGTGAATATTCAGTTTAAAAAGTTTTCATAATAATTGTAGTGTTTTTTTTTTTCTACAATTAAGTGGTTAATCTTGTAGTTATAGTTATTTTTATCATTTTAATTGTTTCATTTAAATTTGGCAGAAATAGGAATATATAAAGACCTACATTTTACTGTACAAAAGTAGTACAAGACTTATATATTTATGTTACATGTTAAACTGTACTTTTGATTTGACGGGGTGTCATTTAGTTTCTGTTTGTATACAGTATGATATGATGCTAGTTTTCTCAAATTAATTGGTAAAATTCACATGAAGGGACTCTCACAGCAAGGTTAAGTTTGTGTTCATGTCATCATATAGTGAGGCTGAAAAATCACCACGAGCGTCACTTATAAAACCGCATCTCTGCCATTCGTACATACAGAGGCAAACGGAACATGCAGGATTCATATTTAAACCGTCTTTTTGCTTTTCAATATTCACAGACACTAGTGCATATCGCAATCCAAATTAAGTGACAGACCAACTTTTGATTTATTTATCCAAAAATCAACGAATTCCTTGCCATTCCGTGCTATAGAGTAAATTCCGTTTTTATGAATGGACTCGTGATCCCGTCAGTGTTTTTGCTGAGGAGAAATTATAGACGCGTGTCCATGTAGAGACAGAAATTACATGTCGTTGTGTAAATAAGAAAAATACCATAAGGTTATTTAGTTTGTTTAATAAAAGATTATAGACCTGTATAGACATGTTCTATAGGAAAGGTAACCTTAAATGACTTCTGTTGTGATCTGGCGCTATATTGAAAATAAAATTAACTTGACCTTCAAGGGGGGCGCCCCCCTAACACTGCATGTAATTACCTTTATAGTTAACACTGTTGACCCATCCCTTACATCTTAACTCAACCTTAAACCTACCCACGCCAAACCAGTCCCTAACCTTACCTGTATCCCACCTCAACAGCAGCAAAAATGTTTTGCAATACAGTATAAACACAATAAGTACATTTAACTTATTTTCTGATGTAAGTACATAGTAGTTAAGGCCACCTAATACAAAGTGCTGTTTTTTGCTTTTTAACATACTTAATGTCTAATACCCAGTATATTTAAAATTTAAATAAATTCTGGAACGTCTGTGTGTTCCATATAAATGTAGTGTACTGATTGAGCAGTCAGAAGAAACAAAAACTGATGTACAGTGTAGCAGATTTAAATTAAATCAGTGTGGCTTTAATTAGTCTGTATACCTCATTAAACTATATACCTACAACTGTGTGTCTATCCATTATGGAATTTAAAGGGATGTCACAATTTTAGGGTGCTGTTTCAATGTTTCATAATAATAAAACACTTGAGGTCAAAAGCTTTAACACTGAAAATCCCCCAATGAACATAATAGTCTCAAATGACCTATTGAATTGAGGGATCTGATCTCTGTTTGGTCCAGATGTCTGAGGGGGTTTGGGATATTTTAAAGGTTCTGAAAGCAGCTGTGGTTTTATGAGTTGATCAGGGACTTACCCGTAAGAGAGTTATATGTTCACACTGTATGTAGTTACTGTGATTCAGAAGTGCTGTTCTGTAGTTTATCATGGAGTACCATTAACAGAGCCGTTGTTTATTTTACATTGCGAGATGATTTGGATAAAAGCGCAAATAAACACATGTAAATGCAGATTGCTCTTATCATCCTATCAGTATCGATTTCTGGCCTGTTTGGATGTGTCTGAGTCATTCATCATGTACAGGAAGTGTTTTGCATGCATCTTGATTCAAAGGTTTGAGAGCATTAGTAAAAAGGATTGTTTTGCATTTTTGTAGTTGAACAGTCTCTCAGTATTTTGTTTGTTCTCTTTTTGCTTAAGTGACACCAGCAGTCGAGCTGCAAACTCCACAAGTTTGTGTAAAACCTGATGATCATGTTTTCTTGCATGATTTGAGGATGATCCCAAGAGCATATTAAGCTTCAGTGGAAACAAGAACATCTGAAAGTCTGTCTGTACACATGATCAGTTTCAGAAATGTATGTATTTGATTAGTGACCTAGGAATAAGGAAGAATTTTAAATATTTCATATCCATTTTTAGTTAGTATTACATTTGTCAAAATACAGAGTGTTATTGTGGACTGTGGACTTTTTAAAGACTTTTGATTACCATTCAAAAGTTTGGAGTCAGTAAGATTTTTTTCAAATTAAAAAGTAAAAGTAAAGACATGATGTTACACAAAAGGGTAACACTTTACAGTAAGGTGTAATTTGTTAACATTAGTTAATGTATTAACTAACATGAACAAACAATGAACAATACATTTATTGCAGTATTTATGAGTCTTTGTTAGTGTTAGTTAATAGAAATATGGTTGTTCATTGTTAGCTCATGTTAGTTCACAGTGCAATAACTAATGCTAACAGACACAACTTGTGATTTTAATAATGCATTAGTAAATGCTGAAATTAACTTTAATAAATGCTGTTGAAGTATTGTTCATTCTTAGTTCATGTTAACTAATTTAGTTAACTAATGTTAACTAAACATTAAACTAATGAACCCTTTCGTAAAGTGTTACCCAAAAAAGTTCTTTTTTTTTAACTTTCCATTCATCAAAGAATTCTGAAAAATTATATGTTTCCACAAAAATATTGTTATAAATATTGTACTGTTATAAATTACAAACCTTTTTTCCAGCATTGGTGGTAATAAGAAATGTTTCTTGAGGACCAAATCAGCATATTAGATGGATTTCTAAAAATTGTAATAGCTTCTAAAAAATAAGCTTTGTCTTTACAGGAATATATTACACTTTAAAATGTAAAAATAAAAATCGAAAACTTATTTTAAATGGTAATGGTATTTGACAGTAATTCTGTATTACTGACCAAATAAATACAGGCTTGGTGAGCATAAGAGACTTCTTTCAAAAATATATGAAAAAAAAATCTTACTGACCTCTAACATTTGAACAGTAGTGTGTGTCCTTAATAAATCTCTCTATGGTTCTTTGTTGGATTTTCAATGAGTAATTCTTTTATTTCGTCCAGTGTTGTGCTACACTGGAAACTCTGTCTTAATTTCCTAGTAACTAAAAGGGTATTTTTAGACAGTGAGCCTTCAGATCTCACGGGGACAGATAATGTTTTGACTCTGGGATAAGTGTAGAGGTCAAAGGTCGTTCACATGTTCCGGTGGGGCGAGCATACTGTTGCTTGGTGACATCATCATGTCCACAAACTTCTTAAAGCTTCTGTGTTTGTGTATGTGTGGGTAAGTGCACGTGTTTTGATTCAGGCGTTTCTCGGACATTATCTCACTCTCAGGCTTTGGCGCGAGCTGTTGTTAGCGTTCGTCAGAGCTCTGGTTTTAAGCGTCCTGTAGGATCGTGCCTGTGTGTGTTTTGCTGATGTGTGTTTTTGAGTGTGCACTCTTGGGTTCCATTTTACTCTGCAAGTTTTAATGCTCCAAAAATGGCTGAACAGCAAGGATTACTCCCCCTCTTTCTGCCTCTCCCTCCCTTTTTCCCTCTATCTCTCTCCTGCTCCTGTTCTCTTTGTCTTTTCCTCTTTCGATCTTGGTCTCTCTGTGTTTTCTCCTTCTCTTTTTTCTTTCTATAGGTCTTTCTCTCCCGGCGTGGGGGGGCGTGTCTGTGCGTGCACGTTGAAAAAAGTGTTTCTTTTATGGAATTGGCTGTGAGCCATGAATAAAATCATCTCTTTCATATTCCTGAGCCATTAGCCAGTGTGTCATTGGCATTCCGTCTGTGTTTAACAGATCTTCGGGAATGTTCGTCTCTGTGTGTGGCTCGGGGATCATTTTTCTTTGCTCAGTTCGATATGCATGTGTGGCCTGCTAAAATCAATGTTATTATCACAGTTAATTCCAGTGTTTCAGGAAACAACAGTGATATTTTCATGTTGGTAAAAGCGTGTTTATGAAACAAGGAGGAAAATGGCAAGCTGATTATCTTAGGGGATCTTTCAATCAAGCTGTGAATGAAAGATGGGGTTCAAGTTGTTGTAGGTAGCGCTTGCTTTTGATGGTCCTCTGCCTGTTGTCATGGAAATGCAATGCCACAGTGCTGCATTTTTAGGTTAAAAGCATTTTCAATTCCCCTTGCAGTAAATTCACATTTGACTCGCTAGACGTAGTATTAATAACAAATAGTAACATTTGTGTTGCAAGACATTTATAATGTCCTGCTGGAAACATTGGGATGATGTGCACTCAAAAGTTTGGGCTCAGAAAGAATTTTCTTAAAGGCTTTTGTAAGAAGAATTTGAAGTTCACCAAGTCTGCGTTCGTTTTTTTGATCAAAAACAGTAAATCAGTGATATTATGAAATATTAATACAGTTTAAAACTGTTCTGTTTTAATGTATTTTAATGTAATGTAATTTATTCTCTTCAGTTTCACACAATCCTTCAGAAATCTTTCTGATATGCTGATTCGGTGGCATTAAGAAACATTTCCTCTTCTTGTTGTTATGAATGTTTTTTTTTGATGAACAGGAATTTTAAAAAGTAGCATTTATTGGAAATACTTTGTTTTGTAACAATGTAAATGCATTTTTGATCAATTTAATGCATCCTTGCTGAAAAAAGTATCAATTCATTGAAAATAAGATCTTACTGTCTCCAAACTTTTGAACAATACTGTAACACTTGTTCCACTACATATTTTACAGTTAATTAATATTCAGGGTGATACATAAAAACATTCCTTTTATATCAATACTTAACATATTATTTTAAACTCAAACATAAATATTATCATATATTATTAATGGTCCCAGTTTATATTAGGTGGCCTTAACTTGTATGCATGCATGCTTTTACATTGTACTTATATTTTAAAAATAACTGCATGTAATTACATCTGTAAATAATTTCTGTAAATTATTAGATTTATACTTAGACTGTTGACCCCTCCCTTACACCTTAACCCATTCTTAAACCTACTCATACTACTAAACCTGTCCCTAAACTTACCTGTATCATACCTCAACAGCAGGAAAAGTGTTTTGTAATACAATATAAACACAGTAAATACATTGTACTTATTTTTTGATTTAAGTACATAGTATAGGGCCCTATGAAATCTGTTTTATTTTTTTCAAAATGTCATTTATTTATTTATTTTTTTCAAATTCTGTTTTTTCTGTTTTAATTTTACTGGATTCTGTTTTAATTTTTCCTTTTAATTGTTAAATTAAACTGTATTTATCAAAAAGCATGTAACTAATGTAAAATCATGAAACTTAAACAATTTAACATCAATTTATTAAAAGTTGATATTAAGAAAAATTTTAAGATTATTCCTTAAAAAATAAGGTTTTAATAATTTTAGTAGTAGCAGTAGTAGTATTACATACATTCTGCTGAACAATAGTATTCCTGCCACAATGACTTTGAGGTAAACCAAAAGTTTTATTTTGACGGGTTGCCTTGAATACCTTTAAATTTGTGTGTGTATATGATATGACGCTAGTACTCAAATGAAACAGTAGAATGCTCATTAAGTGACTCTCAGAGCAATTCTGAGATGTTGATCATGTATTTATGTCTTCATTGAGTGAGACGACAGATGCAGAAATTACTGTGAGCGTCACGCATGCTTTAGTACGAGTAGTAAACAAAACCACACGTCTGCACCATTCATTAACATAGAGACACACAGAACATGCAGGCTTAATATTTAAATAGTCTGTTTGTGGCTTAATATTTACATGTACCAGTTCTTATCGCAATTTGGTTATAGTGTAATGACCTACTTTTGATTAATCCATACAAACTTTGACAAATTCCGTGACGTCAAACTGTAAATTCCTGTGGATTCCACGATTCCATTTTTCACATTGCAGAAATCATAGGGCCCTAATAGTAGTTAAGGCCACCTAATATAAAGTGGGAACTTATTATTAATAAAGTTTGAGCTTTTTATTGTTACAGTTGTGCGTAGGATAGCTTTTATGTAAGATTGGTCTTTTCTCAAATAATATCCGCAAATAAAAACAGTGCCTGAATAGCTATTTGGCTATTGGTTAGCATTATCCAGTAGCCTATTTAGGTAGATATCTAAAAGATTTAAAGTAAAAAGGAACGATATTTCAGAGGAAAAGGGAAAGGTTTTTTTTCTTTGGTATAACATGGAATTCAGGTAATAAAGTAAATAGAGTGCATTTTGATTTCATGCTGACTTTATGAGCAAGGTAAATTCCCGAAGTGGTTTTGAATGCATAAAACAAAAAGGTTGTTTCAGGGTGACATCAGTTTCGTTTTTGGTTATTGTTACTCGTAGGTAATGTACTTCTTTTGGCGCAGACCAAGCTTGTTATGTGAGCCTATGTAATTGTATTAATAAATTTAAATGACTTGATATGCCCATCTTTAGAGGCCCGGGGGGTTTGGTTTAACTTCAGACATTTGGCTGGAATTTCTGCTTGAGTTAATTAATTTGTAAAACACTTGACTAAATTCTAGTGGATTTTCTTTGGCTGCACAGAGAACAAACTTTCTAAAGAGAACTTCTGAAGGAAAAAATCATTGTGACGCATGACTTTGGCAGGGTCTGAGGGGTTACCGTGTGTGCTGTGTATCCTCAGGGTTCAGACGACTGTTTGGTGAAGATCTGGGCGACGGATGACGGACGTTTGCTGGCGACACTGAGAGGTCATGCGGCAGAGATTTCAGACATGGCTGTGAATTATGAGAACACCCTGCTGGCAGCAGGCAGCTGTGATAAAATGATCAGAGTGTGGTGCCTGCAGACCTGCGCCCCGCTGGCGGTACTGGAGGGCCACGCGGCATCCATCACGTCATTACAGGTGTGTGACGCATATACGTTCACATTTTAACACTTATAACAGACACAATGTTATGAGACATTCATTAGTACAAAGGATTCTATTTTTACTGTGAAATCAATAGCAGTAGTCTAGGTCTTTTTTTTGTTGTGGTAACACAATAAATTACAGCAAAATATGACCATATTGCACAACATTGTAGGATAATAGTGTAAACAGTCACCATTATGGTGATTCATGTTCCCTTTGGCTGGGAACTTGGCCCTTTTAATTAATTTTCTCCCAGCCAGTGTTACAGAACACAATTGGTTGTACATGGAGAAAATAAACTAAATCATTTTGATTTATTTTTTTAAGATATAATGCAAAAATATCATCTTTTATAAACAATTAACCTTAATTGTACTTAATTGGTTAAAATAGTACTGTTGTAAGAAGGCAAACTTTTATTATGAGTTATAAACCAGGCCAGCAAAATAGTTTTCAATTCAAGTTTATTTGATTAGCGCTTTTCACAAGGCTTGTTGTTGCTTCAAAGCAGCTTTACTGAAAATGCTTGTTTCAATGTTGCAATTAGTAGTAAAATAAATAGTACTAAAACAAAACAACAACATAATTTATTCAATCTGCAGTGCATGCTAGGAGCCTAAGTGCCAGAATGGCACAATATACAGAGATTATTGTAATGCAGACACGGCTAATTATTGTGTGTACAGTACAGCACTGCTATATTACAGTCACTTCCTGATCCTGTTCACTGTGAAGTCAAAAAATAGTGTTAATTATAATAAACTGCAGAACTACTGTGAATATGACTGTGAAACTTCTAATAGCCACAAAAAGTTTAGGGTTTGTAAGATAATTTAATGTTTTTGAACAAACAAGAAGGCTCGTCAAGAGCATCAAGCATTTATTTAATCAGTAAAAACAGTAATATTATGAAATATTTTCACACTTTAAAATAATGGTGTTCTATTTTAATCAATTTTAAAATGTAGTTTATTTATGTGATGGCAAAGCTGAAGTTCAAGCAGCCATTACTCCAGTCTTTAGTGTCACATGATTCTTCAGAAATCATTCTAATATGATGAATAAAGCAGTTGTGCTGATTAATATTTTTGTGGAAACTGTGATACGTTTTTTTTTTTTGTGATTCTTTGATGAATAGAAAATTTAAAATGTATCTATTTGAAATAACATTTATTTAAAATAGAAATCTTGTTATAGATTACATCACAAATGTAAATGTGACCCTGGACCAAAAAAACAGTCATGAGGGTCATTTTTAGAAATTGATAAATAAGCTTTCCATTGATGTATGGTTTGTTAGGATAGGATAATATTTGGCTGAAATACAACTATATGAAAACCTGGAATCTGAGGGTGCAAAAAAATCAAAATAAAACATTTTCTCCAAAAGAAAATCACCTTTAAAGTTGTCCAAACAATTCATATTACTAATCAAAAATTAAGTTTTGATATATTTACGGTAGGACATTTACAAAATATTTTCATGGAACATGATTTTTACTTAATATCCTAATGATTTTTGGCATAAAGGAAAAATCGATAATTTTGACCCAACAATGTATTGCTGGCTACTGCTACAAATATACTCATGCTACTTAAGACTGGTTTTGTAGTCCAGGGTTACAAATATCTTTACTGTTTCTTGTGATCAGTTTAATGCATCCTTTCTGAATAAAATGAATTTCTCTTTCTCTCTCTCTAAAAAAAAAAAAAAAATTACATTAAATTTACAGTATATGTTTTGCAGTGTTTATAAGAATGCACAATCACACACCCACTCATAGAGACAATGTTTAATGTGTTGTAATCTCATTTTGGCTGTGTGTGTGTGTAGTTTTCTCCTCTGTGCAGTGGCAATAAGAGGTTCCTGTCCTCCACTGGAGCTGACGGCACCATCTGTTTCTGGCAGTGGGATGCACGCACACTCAAGTTCGGGTGAGTTTTCTTTATTCTTGCACACATCTGAGGGGTTTTAAGATTTGCAGTGTTTTCTTTACCCTTCGGAGTAAGTATTTAAAGCTCTTTTTGTTTAGCTGAATTACTGCAAATGAGAAGCATGGAATTGTAGCATGCCATTTTCTTCTGAACCTAATATATATCTAAATATGTATCATATGTTTCAGTGTTTTTCATTTATTGTTTTTGCAATTCCATTTTAGTACAGAAATTACACCTTTCACCTTTATTAAGGGTCACTCTGTTCTTGCACTCATCATGTTTCTTAATATGTGTGCAGGCAGCGACCCAGCAAATTCACCGAGCGGCCCAGACCAGGCGTGCAGATGATCTGTTCTTCTTTTAGTGCAGGTAGGCTAGAAGTGTCAAAGCTCTTTTCTCACCTCTACTTGCTCTCGTTTTATCAGTTATACTTTATCATTCACAGACTGTCGCAGGAAGCCATGTTACAATACCAAGCGTGTAGGAAAACTTGGTGTGGACTGAAAACATTTTTTAAGAGTCTTTTTGGAGTTTAGAGACACTGATCAGTGGCGTCTGCCAGTTTGTGTAACTGCTTTACCTTATGACATATGATACAGTTGTGATCTTATATATCATATGAGATAGCAAATGAAAAAAAACATGTGGGAAAATCTATATTTATTAGGGCTGTCAACATAATGCACAGCCCTGTGTAAACAGCCCCTAAATCTTTCTTGGACAGATTGACAAATTTGATTAAATGGATTGCTGTGGACTGTAGAACAGTGATAGGATGAAAGTCAATATTATGGAAATAAAACAAACTATTATTGACTCTAATTCACTTTGTCAATGCTTGTGTTTTCCGTATTGCCTTAATTTGGGGGCTTTTCTAAGCAAATATTTATATATGTGATTATTTTGATAAATTCATCTGCAAATTTTGTAATTCAGCTACAAATTGTGATATTTAAGACTCATGACTATATGAATGCATGCGCTCACATAGAAACGTGATATTAAGTGATTATTTATTACCATGTTTTTATTGTTCTGAAAGCTGATAGCTGATTATAGAGTGACAGCAGATCGTTTTGGCTTAAACATTTTTCTGCAAGTGAGGCTATAAATATCTTGTTGTCAGACAGATATCACAGACTTTTTAAAAAGAGAGTGTTCAGCACTGCAGGAGCTCTTCAAATACACATTACTGAAGAAAAGAAACACTCAACTGGCTTTCACCCAGATACACACATACACACTTACACAAAGATAGAAACGGATTCTGGTTCTTTCCTCTTTATGTCTTCTGAATTCATTTGAGTTTTCTTGCTCATGAACGCAATATTGTGATTATTGCTGATGCTTGCGAGAATGCGCCTGCATAAAAATTGACAAAACATTTGTTAATGATCAATTTTTTTTTTTCTGGTTTGTATGCTCATTAATGGTGTGTTATATGTAATTTCTGTAATGTGAAGTAATATTTGATGGTATTTCAGGTGGCATGTTCCTCGCGACAGGCAGCACTGATCACATCATTAGGGTTTATTACTTTGGAGATGGACAACCAGAGAAGATATCTGAGCTGGAATCTCACACTGTATGTAATGTTTTTTGTGTGTTGTTTGCATTTTGTGTGTGCGTGTGTGTTTGAGACGGTTTACACTTTAATAATATAGTGGAACCAAACATAAAATGCAATTTAGATCTTTCTAACGCCCTGTCTAATGCCTCTGTTAATAGAAAAGTAAAACACTCAACTAAGAAATAAAAAAAGCATATACTAAGCAGTGCTAAATTATTATACTATTTTGTAAGTTAGTAATACTATATAATTATACATATATAATAATAATATGTGACCCTGGACCAAAAAAGACAGTCTTAAGTAGCACGGGTGTATTAGCCAACAATAAACCATTAGGATATTAAGTAAAGATCATGTTCCATGAAGATATTTTGTAAATTTCCTACTGTAAATATATCAAGACATCATTTTTGATTAGTAATATGCATTGCTAGAATTTCATTTGAACAACTTTAAAGGTAATTTTTGTTTTGCACCCTCAGATTCCAGATTTTCAAATAGTTATCTCGGCCAAATATTGTCATATCCTAACAAACCATAAATCAATGGAAAGCTTTCAGATGATCTATAAATCTCAATTTCTCAAAATTGACCCTTATGACTGTTTTTTTGGGTTCAGGGTCACATTTTATTTTGTGCATTCATTTTCACAATAAACAAGAAGTTACTAAAGTAAAGCATTTGGTATTTTACAATTACACATGCTTTTATCATTGCAACAAGCAAGATACTGACAGGATCAAACAGAGGCAAATATATAGAATGTACTTATATTGGATGTGGAAAAATATTTGCATAGCTAAAAAAATGCATGCATTAATTATTTTGAATAAAAACATTTATTGAAGAAATTAACAGGTTATTTTGACAGCGATATATTACATGCACATACATGCACTGGGGGGTTGTTAAATCGTATTACATAGTACTGAATAGGGGTGGGCGATATGACCAAAATCTTATTTCACAATATGAGTAATTTAAAAACAAAATTAAGTATTGATATACTTACGCTAGGAAATTTCTTTACTCAATATCCTAATGATTTTTACCATAAAAGAAAAATCAATAATTTTGACCCATACAACGTATTGTTGGCTATTGCTGCAAATATACCCGTACAACTGATTTTGTGGTCCAGGGTCACAAATCTATTATTATTGGTTCATGTGACAATTGTTTATAGTTCACTTAAATTATAAACTGTAATATTATTTAAAAAATTAAACTGTAAAATTTATTTAGTAAATTTCCACAAATTTATCTTGCTTAATGCCTATATTTAGTAATCTTATTTCCATAAATTAAAAAAAAAAAAACATTTAACAGAGGCATCAGTATCAGTATTAGTTTTGGTATCTGTGAAACTAGCCTTTATTCACAGATGGCAGTAAACTAATATTTAAAATATATCTTCTTTATGTTGTTTCTACATTAATTTGCTGATTCAGTGTGAAAACAGATTTATGATTACAGATTTTTACATGCTGTGCCTAATTACAGATTAATTAAATATAATATTAACTACCACCTTTGACTGAAAGCACTAACATATGTAATAGCTTGAACCTAAAAAAAATTCTCAGTATTTTTAAAATTGTGTGTACATTGATGTATTGTTAAAGCACCTCATTTTTATTCTCTTTTCTGGATTCACTGTTGCAGGAATTCATTATTATTTTGAGGTTCCCCTCATGTTTTTTAATGACTTCATCTTTTTCCTCAGGATAAAGTCGACAGCATCCAGTTCTCCCATGGTGGCGATCGGTGAGCAACACTGGCTCCATTTATCTGTGTACATGTGCGATTGTGCGAGAGAGAGTGTGTGTTTGTATGTCAGGTTTGCTGGATTAATGGAACCTGGGGGTTCTTATAATTATTACAAGCTGATGTTGTCAGCAGAATAAAAACACCCCTGTTTCCAACACACACAAACATGTGTTTCAGATACGCGTTGTACAAGAATTCAAGTGCATGAAATGTCTTTCTACTTAAACAACAGGCATGTGACAGTTACCCATACACACCAGCTCTTTATTCAGTCTCTGCGAGCTCTTTTATGTTCCTCACTCGCTCTACTTTAATGAGCAAATGTTTTTGCATTGGGGGAGGGGGCAAATAGAGATTGTGACAGCGGAGAAGAGGGAGAAAAGGAGGAGTAAGAGAGAGAAGGAGAGTAATAAGATGGAGAGGTCTGTAACAGGTCTCTAAGGAATTAAAAAGATGGATCTTCACATGAACAGATTCTTTGCACCGAAGGAGACAGCATCCAGTGTTACATATATAAGAAAGGAAGAAACCTCACCGATCAATAGAACTGCAGAGTGTACTGTCAAAAAAAAGAAAACCATGTCACAAATAAGTATATTTCATAGAGTAACAGACAATACACAGTCCTAATTAACAGAGTAATAAACTCATTTATAGATCCATGCTACCTCCTAGAGTAAAACATACACTTATCAGCTCATGAAAAAAATTACAACCTCACTGCCTTTCAGTGTAATGCAATTTTTCCTTTATAGAGTAAAATTGGTAACAACTAGTGCTGTCAAAATTAGCACGTTAACACATGCGATTAGTTTTTCCAGTTTAACGCTGTTAAAAATATTTAACACAGGGGTGGAGCCAGGGTTGAGTGGCTACACCACTCAAAACTGCTGCTTCTGTCTCTTTTTTTTCTTGACAAGAAGTGCATTTTAGACGCAGAATGTCTTTATGACCACATCAAACTGGAGACTTTTCAGACGTGCGCTTCAACTTAACTTTATTGCCAGATGCTAGTCAAACGAGCACGGGAAATGTACAGATGATGAGGGAGATTCAGTAGAACAACACGGAACTGCGGTCAGATGAGATGTTGTCGGCCATGTCAATAAAAAGCAATATCAGCTGTCAGCTGTTATTCTGTGCTTGTACACGCACAATTCAATTGCACGCACAGATGTGGCGGTGCGCTGTAGCGTGTATCGTTTCATATTAAAGCTTGCGTATCAGATCCGCGTCACGTTCAGCAGTGGCAGCTCTTAAAGTAATAGCATCCAAATAAGATAATAACCCAGCTGCTGTGATGTCGGTTAATCAAAGAACAAAAGAAAAAAGAGGAAATCAATAACTTTTGTAGCTTTAAAGATTCTCTCGATATTTAATTTAGTATTTCGTGTTTGGTAACTTTATTCAATTTCTGTATGATTCCTAATTGCTGAAGGGCACAGGTAAACAATGGGTTTATGTGAAGGTTGTTTTAAGTTCACTTAAATAAGAAGTTGTTTTTTTTAAGTCTAATAACATTATAACTAATGTTACGTGGGATTAATCACAGTTAATTGCATTTCAGTGTGATTAATTTGTTAGTTTTTTTTAAAATCATTTGACAGCACTAGTAATAACATTAAAAAATACTTACAAATAATTAAAAAAAATTAAAAAGCATTTATTAATCTCAGTTTATATTAATTCAGTTTCAGTTTATTTATAAAGCACTCTTCCAACAACGAAGAGTTGCACCAAAGTGCTGTACAAGCATTTCTAAAATAAGATAAAAAACATGTAATAAAACAACAACAGAATAAAACCCACACAATAAAACATAGATAAACAAGAGCTCAACCCTCTTCGCTTGGAGAGGACATGTGGAGTAAGTGGATTTTTAAAAGGCTTTTAAAAGAGCCTAAAGTGGGAGCAGACCTAATATGGAGTGGTAGCCTATTCCATAACTTAGGGGCAGCTACTGCAAAGGCCCTGTGACCCCTTTGCTTGTGTTTTGTTTGCGGTACAGACAACAAAATCCCTTTCTCTGCAGACCTTAAAGATCTAATACGTTATTAAAATGCAAAGTTTTATCTGTTACATTAATTAATGGACATGAGCTAAGATGAACTAACAATCAACAGTTGTACTTTTATTAATTCACGTTAACAGAGATTTATAATTATTATAATAATTATATATTATTATATTATTTAGTATTAGATAATGCATTGATTAACATTAACTGATGAACCTTATTATAAAGAGTTACCGTAAAAAAAAATGTAACTGCTTTAGACTTTAAATGATTTACTGAATCAGTGTTTTTTGCCTTTTTTCCAGTACAAATATGTAAATATTGCCAGATAAATTTGAACAATTTATGAAAGAAAATTGAAAAATTCTGCAAGATGTTTAGACTTATTAAGAATGTTAAGAAAATATGTCTTATAATTTAAAAAGTTGCCAACAGGGTAGGATTTTTTTTTTAGGGAGTGGGGGGGGTGGGGTGGTAATCCAGTATAAATTCTCTGAAAACTGGAAAACAATCCATTGGAGTTTGAGAAAGTAAGTTTTATATTTTCGCATACACAAAATGTATGTTATTGTAAACATGTTAATACTATGTCATATCAATACTACAACTATTACTCAAATATCATTGGAGGAAATTGTACATTGGAGGTCTTAAAGGCACAGTATCAATAATGGACCATATAATTTTTAGGGTCAGAGAGAGGGTGGAAAATTGTCATACTAAAATTAACTACATTATTTTTTTTTTAGTGCATCAAATGTTGAGTAACACATTACGTGCCTTATAGACTAATATAAAGTTAGTACACTGTAAAACAAAAACGCTTCATTATCCAGTTAACATAATTATTAGGTTAAGCTATTATTTTTACTCAATTTTATGAGTTTTCAGAGGTTTGAGTAATTTTCCTTCTTCTGTAAGTAAATTCAAAACGCTAGAAGTGAAATAAATCTTTGTTGTACCACATCTTGCCTAAACATTTTAAGGCAGCAATGAAGTTTTCAATTTTAGTGGATTAAAATTTAATGAGTGTGCCTCATTAATTCCTTCTCATGAAGACTCAAGAGTATGTATTTGTATAGCTGACATTTTGAGCGGAAATTTAACGCAATAAACTGTGTGTGTAGGTTTGTGAGTGGCAGTAGAGATGGCACAGCACGGATATGGCAGCTGCAGCAGCAGGACTGGCGAAGCACTCTCCTGGATATGGCCACTAAACTACCTGGGTATGAGAAACGTTAATCACTGCTCAAATATATGGCTTCATTATTTGTGCATTAATGTTACATTTTGTTTGCTAAACAATTGATCGTTAGCAACATAATTACTTGGAAGGCCCATGAGGGCAATTGATTCTGACTGCACAGGAGCGCCTGAGATGCAACACTGTAACGCCACCAACGGAAAGGCAACAATGGATTCATATTTTATTTGAAGAGCTGATTATCTTCTCAATTTATGGTGTAAAATGTAATTTAACGCTGGAAATAAGCAGCAAGTTTTAGGTTTGAAACAAAAAAGGCTTGAAACAAAGATACCTTAAGACATAAAACAAAGTAGGTCTGTCAGTTGATTAAAATTTTGAATCTAATTAATTACATGATGATGGTTCGATTTATTAATCTAATTAATCGCAGAATAAATTTGACTGTGAAAATACCCACAAAAGATTATTTTAAGCTATTTTTATGCTAAATGAGAAAGTATTAAGTAGACATTACAAATTGTAGCTTTAGAAATAAATGTTTTATTTGATTCAGCATAGAATTTATTACACATAAACATTTAGGCTGCAACAGTCTAACGTAAACTATGGAACATAAAAGAAGATAATTTGAGAAACATCTCGTTGTTTTGTGTTTATACGATGAAAGTCATTAGTAACCAAAACAGCTTTATTATCAGCAGTTTTCAAAATAACTTCTATGTTCCACAAAAGAAAGGTTTGAAATGACATGAGGGTGAAAAAATGATGACAGAATTAAAATTTTTCTGGTGAACTATCCTTTTAATGTTTTTCTTTTTCTTCTTCTTCTTTTTTTAATGAAATGATACTCTAAATAAGAAACAAAATCTGCCAGCAGGTGGCGGTAAATGTCTTCATGAGTCATTCATTTATTCATTGATTCGTTCAAATGGCTGATTCATTTAGGAATGAAGTAAATGGCTCACTTTGTGAATGGGCTTTTGAGTCACTGGTTCACACAAATCGTTCAAAACACGGATTCATTCAAAAACTAAACACCGCTGTGTTGTTCGGAGACATGCAACAATTCTGCTATAGCTTAAAATCTAATATGTTCTCTGCAAAATTGAGCAGAAACACATAATATTGTGTTTAAAATATAACACAATATCAACTTCTTTTTTACTGAACTGTTCACATACACTAAATCACATTTAAGCTCATGATAGATCGGGACAAAATCCGCATTCGTGTCATATTGCTCATATTGCTGCCCGTGTGACATTGTGTGATATGTGATAAATACAAATATAAGACAAAACACACACAGGGGCATTTTTTGCACCAATATATTGAATTTTAGTTGTTGCCCTGCATATTTGTCAAAAGTCAACTATATGAAGATGACATACAGGTCTGGGGGCGGGGCCAGTGTGTTAACTGCGTTAAAATATTTCAGTCGCATTATTTTTCATAACTAATTAAGTTAAACTGACAGCCGTAAAAAAAGAAAAGCATTAATTACATCAATATTCTTAGACATTCTAAATCATAAATCATGTTAAATTTTACTTGAAAATTTGACTCATTGTTATTCTAATAAAATGATTTGAATTTGTTTATATATGTCTTTTGGTGTACTGGTTTGTGTGTCATTGCTCTTGCTCTTTAAAAGTAGGCCAGCTGTAAAGCAAAATGTCACACTATTTTGAATAAAGTATTTTTTTCATTTCTGTCTTTTTAGCAAGTACAACCCTCCGCCTTTAGAGGACAAAGTTACCAAACTAAAGGTGACTATGGTGGCCTGGGATTGCAATGACAACACAGTCATTACCGCTGCGAACAACTTGACATTAAAAGTGTGGAACTCTTACACGGGGAATCTTATTCATGTGTTGATGGTAAGAGTGTAAAGATCTCTCCAGAATGACTGAAAGGAGGCAATATGTGATGAATAATGTTGTCATTATGGACTTCCACCCATAGGGCCATGAGGATGAGGTATTTGTGTTGGAGCCGCATCCATTTGATTCCAGAGTGCTTTTCTCTGCTGGGCATGACGGAAACGCAATCGTCTGGGATCTGGCAAGAGGAGTCAAAATACGCTCTTATTTTAACATGGTAAACTAACTGCCAACACTCCGTTGTATCACAAATCTATGAAGATTTTATGATTTATTGATGTTTATTGTGTCTCACAAACATCTTTGTGTGTTTGTATGTAGATTGAGGGTCAGGGCCACGGTGCGGTCTTTGACTGTAAGTGCTCTCCAGATGGGCAGCATTTCGCGTGCACGGACTCCCACGGTCACCTGCTCATCTTTGGCTTTGGCTCTAGCAGCAGATATGACAAGGTACTGAATGCCTATGTCTGTCTCAGGCCCTGTTTACACTAGTGTTTTTCATTTTAAATCGTTAAAATGAAAATGATCCTCGTCTACACTGGCATTTTCACTGCATTTCAAAAACAATCTCTGCCCACACTACACAACCGAAAACACTTGTCACATGACCATTCATGCACACTGCGCATATATGTAAAAGTGTAAAGAGGAAGTTGGTTGCTAGTAACTGGGAGGTACAACAATGAGCATGATGTTATTGTTTACACAGTCGTTTACACAGGGCAAACTAAGACGGGGTCTGCAGCATTTTCAAAAGTCTCAGTTTTTGAAGGCTGTAAATGCCAGAGTAGTGTAATCGACAGGCGTAATTGTAGTAAAAGTTATGTGTTAAAATGAAAACGTGCTAGTATAAATGTAGCCTCAGACACTATGTTCATAATGAAGTATTAGCATACTATTTGCTGGATTTACTCACTCTATATTGAATAATGTATTGTCACATTGTCCTCATGATATTGTCCATGACCTCATCATATTGCATGTTTGATACAGTCAGTGATTTTATTTTAATTTTAAGTTTTAGTCATTTTGTTACGTGCTTTTGTCATTTTTATGTGCTTTTTTATATTTTCCATTTAGCTTTAATTCAGTTTGAATGAATGAAATTTTAGTACTTCAACTTATCCTTGAATATTTTAATTAGATTCCAAGGCAACAGTTTTTTCATCTCATTTTTCAAATATTAAAAATTATTTTTATATGCAGATAAGCAAAAAAAAAAACCCTGATAAATGGACAGTGTTAGTATTTTATATTATTTTGTCGGAATACATACAAAAAAAATTACTATAAACTAAAATGAATGTTTTAAAGTGCTGCAAGTAAATTTAGGCATCACAACATAATATAAAGTATGAAAATGGATGTTCATTGTGACATTTGCTTAAGTTTATATTTAACAGTGTTAATAAATTATTGTTTTAACGATTAGCTTTAAGTAAGATTTAGGTGACAGAAATGGTAATCTAAATACAAAAATTGGGGATACAATCATGCACAAATAAATATTCAATACTGGCAGATGCCAATATTTTTAAATATCTCTAATATCAACTAAGGATATAATGATTCACTCAACTGACAATGCAATACAATTCGCAATACTGATTTTAAAATATGGTTTTCTCACATTTTTTAACAAAGTGAGATTTGAGACAAATTATAAATGAAAATGTGTACTTTTATTAATGATTGGACAAAATGCTGCACATTTCTTTGTGAAATTGAAATATGTCAAATGACAAAACTAAATAAAGCAATAAGCCCCATTTATCAAATAAATGATAAAAAACAAAACAAAAGAAATCTCTTCATATAAACATATTAGGACTTTGCTTGTGCTCTTTTGATTTAAAATTAGAGGCAACCACAGTATTTTAATCACGATCCAGACAAAGGTGCTGTATATATGCAGTATGTTCAGTTTTTAATTTAAATTACACTGTATAATTTTGAAATTTGAAGCAACAACAAAATGGTCTAACTTTAGTTTTCTGAAACTATACTACATAAAACATCTGCATGAAACAAAAACAGCAGACGAGCTGAAAGAAAATGCAGATTCACTCTCTGCCAGCAGGTGGCACTTACGGAACAGCAGCGATAGTGTGTTTTTTTTCTTGGTTGCTGCTTTAAACAAAGCAGCTGCCTTATAAACACCACTTTAATATGCATTATACAGAGGCAAGATGAAAAGAAAATACCATCTAAACATTTCTAAAGACAGTCACTTCCCCTCAGAGATACATTCATATGAACTCCCACCCCCAACTGTATCGCATTTCTTTAAAATCTCAACCAATTTGATTCATCACATATTTGTAGCGATTTTCAAATGCCTTGGGGTGCATCGTTACATCAACAACTGATATGATACTAATACTGTATATAGTGCATCTGCAGAAGTATTAAGAATAACGTGGTTCTGTGTTCTAAACAGCCTTTGTCTGTTTGTCTAAACCACTGTTTATTTTATTCAGTTAGTATATGTGTATTTGTTGTGAATGTATCTGTTGATCTGTTCTCTAGATAGCAGATCAGATGTTCTTTCACACTGATTATCGGCCGCTTATCCGAGACGCCCATAACTTTGTGCTGGACGAACAGACCCAGCAGGCACCTCACCTCATGCCGCCACCATTCCTGGTGGACGTAGATGGAAATCCTCACCCTCCACGCTTCCAGAGGCTGGTTCCTGGCAGAGAGAACTGCAGAGAGGAACAGCTCATACCCCAGATGGGGCTCACATCATCAGGTAAGAAATGCAAACAGATAGTGTCTCTTTGTTCCCTTTCTGTGGTTTTATGACTTCAAGTAATTATTGGCTGTTTGTTTACGCAAACATATACCTGCAATCTGTCACTGAACTGTGTTCAGTGTTCAAATGTCTCTGTTTTGTTTTTTTTGTTTTTTTTTGTTATTTCCTCACTCAGGGCTGAATCAGGTGGTTAGTCAGCAGGCTGCAGAAGGCTCTAGTCCTCTAGATAGTATGATCCAGAGACTACAGCAAGAGCAGGACCAGAGACTGGGATCTGACATCAGAGCCAGCCGAGGTAAAACACATTTTTTGTAAAGTATATTAAATACTAATACTAAATACTGAAATATTTCATACCAATCAGTACCAGTAAAATTTCATGATTCTTGATACCAGTATATTTTCTACATTTGCTTATATAATTAAAAATATTTTATTCAGTAATTACAGTATATAACAATTGTGTGAAAAATTATACCAGTATAATTTATATATTCTATGCTATTTAAATTTTTGTTTTTTTGCGTTTTTCTTATTTTTCATATTATTATTTTAATTAAAATTTTTTATTCATCTTAGTTTTAGTTAACAATAACAATGAATAAGACTAATTAAAATCACAAACAGCTTTTGATGTTTTTCAGCCATCAATTATTCAGTTAAAGAAAAAAAAATACCAAAAGTAATCAACTATCGAATATTGTTGCATTATATTACAAAAACAATAAACAGTGCATAAAAGACATTGACACATGCATTCAACAGTCTACAGTTAGAACCATTGAAAGGCCAGACAATGTAATTTGTCTGCATTTTTTATGCTTTTCAAAGCAACTTTACGAAGAATAGTGCCTTACAACTCCCCACAGTGAGCAAGTCAATGTTATCGCTTCTGTAAAGTATAAAAATGTCATCAGATGATCTTTATAAACCGGTGGGGGATGATACTGTTTACAGTAGTGTTGATGCTGGTTGCATGTCTGGTTTGTGTGTGTAGGATCTGTCAGTTCTCCCACAGAAGTCTCTTCTCCACCTAACGTGGGTCTGAGACGCAGTGGACAGATTGAAGGTGTTCGCCAGATGCACAGTAACGCCCCACGCAGTGAGATCGCCACTGAAAGAGACCTGGTGGCCTGGAGTCGACGGGTCCTCGTTCCTGAACTATCACCAGCCATAGCTTGGTAAAACACACACACAAATACAGTGGCCTTCAAAGGTCTGAGACTGCATGTTATTTTAAACCTGGAAATGATTTGAGAAATTAAAACGAACAAACCTTATGATGTAAAATGAAGTCTAAACATTTGTATATCTGTTATTTTTAATCATTTGATAGACTCAAACTTAGATTTGCTACTCAAACAAGACCATGTCTTATTTTCTATTCGTTCTTACAATGTAATGCGGTTTGTTTGTTTGTTATGTGTATCTGTTTGTGAATCCAGTAAGCAGGATATCTGGCGTGCAGCTAAAGGAGAGGAGGAAATCAGCATCTACAGATCAGAAAGGAGGAGACGCAGCGTACACAGCCAGTACCACAGAGAAAACCGGGTGAATTATCATATCTGATCATTAGTTTAAAAATGACAAAAATCTGGATTAACTGGTCTGCCTCACTAATTGATTGGATGAAATGTACTGTTTGTGTGCAGCATCATTCATCACAACCATTTATGCCCAGCTAAATGTATCTTGATGACATGTTGCTTAAGTCATTGTTGCTGTTTAACATGGAAATTAATGTGTGTGTAATGTTATTTCTCATACCAGCATGCTATAGAAAATTCTATGGAGGAGGGGCGCCGTCACCAGGGTAACCAGCATAACTACCATACACGATTGGCCGTGGAGGAAACGAGCCGTCAGAGTGAACCTAACGAGGAGGAACACAGTGCCTCTGAGGTAATGTCAAAAGATGCAGTGTTCCTTTAAGGAATAGTAAATGGGTAACGTAACTGCCTATTTAAAGGTATAGTTTACCCAAAAATTTAAATTCTGTCATTCTGTAATTCTGTAATTCTGTAAGATCTTCGGAACACAATTAAGATATTTTTGATGAAATCCGAGAGCTTTCTTACCCTGCATAGACAGCAATGCAACTGACGTGTTCAAGGCCCATAAAGGTAGTAAGCGCATTGTTAAAACAGTATATATATATTCCATCAGGAATTGATTAAATCAGGGGAAAAAGGTTTCAGTATGACAGGAATCGAAAAGGAAAGTTGCATTTCAGAAGCAGGGAAAATTATTAACTCTTGTTGAAAGACTGTCATAGATTAATTATTCACTATACAGGAATGCGTATTACAGAAGTACATAGGGTCAGTTTTGAATTAATGCTGTCTTGAACATTTAAAACTGGAACAGTTTTATTTATTATGGTGTTTGTCTTTTTATTGCCATTGTGTCTGAAGTGTTATTGTTTCATCTGTAGTGTTAAAATCTCTGTTAGACATATGAGTGGTCCATTCATAGTGTTAATGTTGCACTTTGGTTCTCCAAAGAACCTTTCAGTGAACAGTTCCTAAAGGAACCATTTTGAAGAACATTTTAAGAATCTAAAGAGCCTTTTTTGACTATAAAGAACCTCTTATGCATTTGAAAGGTTCCATGGATGTTCAAGGTTCTTCATGGAACCATTGATGCCAATAAAGAACCTTTATTTTTAAGAGTGTGCATTTATAGCAAGTTTCTTTATCAACAGAATGAGCAATAACAAAAAGTCTGTATTGTAAATACCTACTAACACCAAATCATAATTTGAATCATGAGAAAGATGCATGACCATTTTTAAAATCAAACAATCTACGTCACACTGAGATATAAATATTGTTTTGTTTTTTTATAATAGCATTAAATGGTCCCAAACATTATTCAGACAATCGTTAGAATAAAAAAAGTTTTTTTTTTGTACTCTGGTTGTTAGTCTGAGATTTGGTGTGAACAGGCTTGATTGTAAATATTTTATACTTTCCAGTTGTTACACTGCAAAAAAAAAATCTTCTTAACCAGTAATATAGCAAGACAAAATTGCTGAATTATAAAACGAATTTTCCAGTGTAGTGACATCAGACTTGGTGTGTTGATTTGAAAACCAGATTTCCAATTTAAAATATATTGAAATTTTATGTTGGAACCATTTGTGTGTTCTGAGAATGGCATAAAAAGAGTTTGGTAATCTTTAGTCTTTTTTGTATCACTCGGTTTTTAGGGAGAAACTGAAGCAAGACCTCCAAGCAGAGAATCATCAGATGAGGAGAGAGAGGAGAAAGAATCATGGCCTGATGATAACAGCAGCTCCAGGTGAATGTTCATTTACCCACAAACTTCATATGACACAGTGTCATATATATGACATACAAATACTTCATCCAGAGCCACACATATATACTGGGTCTGTTTATAATTGCAGCGATTACTCCAGCGATTACTCAGACTGGACAGCAGATGCTGGAATAAACCTCGAACCGCCTAAGAAGACCAGCGTGAAGAAAAAGAAGAAAAATACCAGCAGCTCAGAAGAAGATGGAGAGAAGAAAAAAGACTCCAAAAAGGAGAGGAGGAAAGAAAAGCAGGACAAAGACGGAGCACTACCAAAGAAGAAGAAGCCAAAGGAGAAACGGAAGGTCAGTGGTCCTTTGCGTGTTATTTCGACTATGGACACCTCGCTTGAAGGGAGCGGAAGCAAAATTCGCTTTTACATGGTGTTTGCATTTAAATGTGTCTGTGTGGACACAACCACTCTACAATGATAAAATCTCACTGCTTTTTTAACCTAAAAAAACCCCCTCAATTGTCAAGCCGTTTTAATTTTTGGAGCAGTATGACATCACTATGCTCAGGCCCCGCCCACGGCTGCTGACGAACTCGTATTTACGCCCTCAGCCAGTTGTAGCAGTCGAGCAGCTATAGTAACAACATCTCGTAAGCAATGCAGGTGTTTTGTAGGTGAAAGTAAACCAGAGAGTCTTCATTTTCTCGAGCCGTGGGGTGAGCAGTAGCTCATTATCATTTAAAGGGACATGCATTGAAACAGCTTGCTGTGAACAGAGCTGTTATTAACAAGGTAAAATTGGCATTGTTTTACACGACCATTGAAGAATTTTAACCAAAGTATGTTGCAGACATTTCATGAAGACCCTAAAGAACTAGTCTCGCATAGCCAGACCTTCAGACTGATGGCAGAAGGTATGGGAACTTGGCCGCTTTGAATGGCCAAGGCCCGCCCAAGAGGCCATATGACTGACAGGTACAGCAACCAATCACGTTTCGTTTGTGCCGCATCATGTTTAGGAGCATGGAAATGTTGCCACAATAACGGACATATTTTAAAGATTCTATGCCGCGAACTTAAAATTTTTCATGTACTTTTGAAAATCCAGCATTTAGTTATGAGTGCTCATTGTCACAGTTGTAAACACAATGACTGTCTTCTTTCGCGAGGGCATTTGGTGCCACGGCATTTTTGTTTCCAGGCAGAGCGTTAAAGAATGCGACATACACGTCTACCGGAAATCCTGCATAATCTAACCAATCCAATGACTACTTCGAAACTCCTGAAGTGTTTCTAGCTAAGTGTGCCTTATGCATCAGATGTTTAGCCAACATTCTGTTCCGTAGGTGTGACGTCTGAAGTCTGAAGCTGAGATTACTGAAGAACTAACTTGTGGAAAATGGGCATCTGATGTCCCCTTTAAAACATGCTTATCAAGCTCACTAGTTTATGAACAGATGTCATTTAAGGCAGAAATGATGTTTTAAACATTTTTGGAGTAAAATATCATTCTTTTCCCTTACCAAGGCTAATTTTATAGCTAGCATTTTATGCCTCCTAAGTACACACAATTGAATATTATCTTATAACGTTTTATAATTTTACAATTACATCATGATTGGAAAACACATTTTTTTGTGAGGAACCTCGTGAAAACCTTGACTTTTTTTCTCCCTCTCTTTGTGTTCTTCACATGTCTCATATTTCATCTCAAGTTTTTCACTGACACTGTTGTCTCCTTGGAAACCGAGTGCACAAACTTTTGAAAGAACTTTATAAATTGCAAATATTTGGTTGTGGTGGAAATGACGCCATAGCTGAGTCATCAATCTTTATTTGACTAAAATTATGACTCATTTTTATGCAATAAAAGTTTTTATTTTACTTCTCGAGGGTCTAAAAAGTCTACATCTGAGACAAGAAAATGCAGTGACAAATGAAAAGTAGCAACTAATTAATTAATTGATGTTGAAATCTGTTTTATAATTTAATTACAATAAAGAATAGCCCCAGGGACATAAAACTAACTCTGTTTAAATTCCATTGACAATTTCAGTTCACTTTCAGATTTGTGTGAAAGTCCTGCTCTGTTTTACTCTGAACTAGTCATATTTATATGTGTGTGTATTTATATGTTCAGAGAATACCTGAACTGCAGAACCAGGGTTTGACATTAGAGGAATGGCTGCCCTCCGCCTGGATCACTGACACCATGCCACGGAGATGCCCCTTTACCCCACAGATGGGTGATGAGGTGAAAAACGCATTCCTCAGTACTGCTACAGCATAATGAAAATGTGAAATAGTATTATTTATGTAGTGCGTGGAAGCATGCTTATAGCATTAAACTGCTTTTTGTGTTTGTGAACAGGTATATTATTTCCGTCAAGGCCATGAAGCTTATGTTGAGATGGCCAAAAAAAACAAGATCTTCAGTATAAATCCTAAAAAACAGCCCTGGCACAAGTTAGAGCTCAGGGTAGGTCTTCAACGAAATGAACTTTATCCTCACAGTATTTTTATACACCATAAAATGTGAAAATGGTTTGTGATTGTGTGCCTGCAGGAGCAGGAGCTGTTGAAGATAGTGGGCATTAAGTATGAGGTGGGTTTGCCTACTCTGTGCTGTCTGAAGCTGGCCTTCCTAGACCCAGACACTGGCAAACTGACGGGCGGCTCTTTCTCTATGAAGTGAGTTCAGTTTGCATGAGTCACAGTGAAGATGATCATCGCTGAGTGGCTTTTAACCTGTGACTCGCATTTCTATTGTTGTCTTAGATACCACGACATGCCTGATGTCATCGACTTCCTGGTACTCCGGCAGCAGTTTGATAATGCACGACAGAGGAACTGGATGATTGGTTAGTGTGTGAATTGAGAGCGTTTCTGCACAGATGGGTTTTTTTTACGGGTTTAAATGGGTCAATGACATACAGGGATTTTTTTTAGATGATGAAAAGGAGAAGTCTTTTTAAATTCTAGTTCAAAATGAAAGTCCTAAATTCTCAGAATTGTCATCTTTGGATTCATCTTGGTTTATTCATGTTGTAAAAAAAGAAACAAATGTATTCAAAAAGTATTCAGATATTTTCCTTAGACCTTGCACAGATGTGATTTTGACCTGAAATAACCTTCTTCTTTCATAAATAAACTGACTTTAACACAGTCATGAGGGGTCACAGGGTTTTTTTCTGATATTTCCTGTTTCCTGTTTCTGTCTATCTATCTATCTGTGTGTATGTGTGTGCATTTATTTTATTAAGCAGTTACTTCACACATTTTTTTAAAAAGAATTTTTTTTAATAGAAGATGTATTCAAGTAATTGTCTGCATGGATTTTATTATTAAATTTTTTTTTTAAATTAATTTGTTGCTTTTTGTTAATGATTGCTTTTTCCTTATACAGAGTTGATGAGCTTGTGTAATTGTGTCTGATTTGAGATGGATTTATTTTGTCAGGTGATCGTTTCCGGGCAGTGATAGATGATGCCTGGTGGTTTGGTACGATTGAGAGTCAGGAGCCGTACCAGGCTGAATATCCTGACTCTCTTTTCCAGTGCTACAATGTCTGGTCAGTTCTCCATGTCCATCTACACATCTTTACACGTGTTACAGAGTAATTCAATTATTGTTACATTGTGTCCTAACCACGCATGAAAAAAAGAGGCCACAAACAGTACACTCTGTTGGTTCTGTGTTAAAGGAACACTCCTTTTTTTGAACATGGGCTCATTTTCGAACTCCCTAGAGTTAAAACAGTTGAGTTTTACCGCTTTCAAATCTGTTCTGCCGATCTCCGGGTCTGGCGGTAGCACTTTTATGAGAGTATAGTTCCAAAACATATTGGCCTCGCAACTTTTCATTTTCCGTCAGTCTTAGTACACGATGTAACTACAGAATAGTCAAGAAAACAGTAAAACTCAACTGTTTAACTCTATTTAAGTTGGAAGTTGGAAAATTAGCCTATTTTCAAAAAAAGTGGAGTGTTCCTTTAAACTCTATTGTTTGTTGTCTTAACTATGTTAACAAATAGCCAGTTTAAAACACAAATCTTATTGGCTTTAATTGCTCCATAATTTCACTGCCTCTTTGACTGTTAAATCTAAGACTAACATGGTTTATATGGAGTTTTAGAAATCTTTAGTGAGCTTAGTGTGGTGTTGTACACATTTTTTTTGGGGTAATAGTAGATGACATAATATTGACAGCTTTATGTTATTGTGTGATGCAGCTGGGATAATGGAGATACAGAAAAGATGAGCCCATGGGACATGGAGGAGATTCCCAATGAAGGTATGTCGTGTTCCTCATTATCACTACAGCTGTCAATAAAATCAAATTACTTTGAATTGTCGATTTGATTAATATCCAATTTTTTTATCACAGTTAATTTAAACTTGATTTCATTTGCCTAGAAATGTGAATGCCGCAATTCTGCCCAAGGTTGCAATATAATGTGCTTTGTTCTAGCTACACTACTCTAATTTTTTTAACCCCTTAACTGTCACCCTACATTTTTGAACATAGACGTGAAAGTGCACTATCCAAACTTGCATTGATATAATTCATGAATGCTTTTGAATACAGACCGAAAGTTGGTTTCCTTTTAAAGGAGACAATTGGCAGATTATTAAATGAAATCATTTAAAAAAAAATGAAACTATAAAAAAAAGTTATAGAATTTTAAATTTACTGTTAAGAAAATGTACTGTACTATTTTTAATTTTTATAGAAAATTTTCCTGAAAGTTTCCTGAAAATGTATGTTTTTTTTTTTTTGTTTGTTTTTTGTTTTTTTACAATATTACTATTCTTACTGTATGTTTGATCAAATAAATGGGCCTATGATAAAAAAAAAATAAATAAAAGCTTGTGGGTGAGACTTCCGGTTCATTATCCGCTATAGTAAAATGACGAGAAGAATAACAACGTGCAGTAAACAGTAAAACTGTTTGCTCTACAAACCAGTGTGCTCATAATTAAGATAATACATTAAAATAATATGGTAAAACACAACAATTTGCAATATTAAGCAGCAAAAAGAGCAAAAATAATAGCTGGACGCGGATGAGAATGGAAGCCACACCCATAAAATTTACAAATGGCTGCATCCACACTTACGGGAAGAAAAAGGTGGATAAGACTTCTTTCAAAACTTTTAAAAATCTTACTGATCCTAAACTTTTATATGAATTGTATAGACCAATTTGGAGTAGACATCACAGTAAACAGGTAAAATACATGGAACAAGAGAAATGTATTGTGCCTTTGGATGTCAGAATCGGAATGAAAATTATTTTTATAGAATACTGTTGTCAAAGATGCCATTTGAAGCTAAACACATATGTTTAAATGGACAGACTATGGATGAAACCTGCTATGATTACTCTACTTTTAAAGCATACATTTGGTTTAAACAATTGCTCTATATAATATTCATATATGCAGTTCATAGGGGACATATTATATTAGCCCTACAGTTACAGCATGAAATGCTATTTAAATTTAAAACATATTATTGAACATTTACCTATTTTATCTCACAATTCAGACTTTTTTTCTCACAAGTACAAGTTTATATCTCCTAGTTCAGACTCGATTTAACTCAACAATTGCAGGTTTGTGAATTCTAAGAAAACAGTGTGGGAAAAAAACTGCTGAAGGGAAATGAAAAAATGATGAGTTGATTTTTCTAAACAGAATTGTGATATACAGTCTTGGAATTGTGAGAAAAAAGTTGGAATTTAAAAATCTAAATTCAGAAAGACCTTTTTTTTGTTCTTTTATTCCATGGCTTCCATAGACTGCTCCTTGAAAACTGTCCTTTTCTGCCACCAGATAGGCTCCGCCCACAAAGCACCAAAATTGGTCTATATTTTAACTGAATCAATTAAACATTTCAATTAAAAAAAAAAGTTTCCATCATTTTTAAATACAAGATTGATTTGGGTGCATGTTGAACCACCTATGCTGGTCTGTAGAAATCTCTCAAAACAGAATGAAACTGTTGTAAGGTCACGTTAGGTAAATGCATTAACTGTGCTCAATTGAATGATATTAAAACATAATTAATTTCATAGCACATTAATTTTCACAGCACTAATAAAAGCAAGCACATAAGCACATGTTGAGAAATATAAAACGGCTCAGACTTAATACAAGGTACCACACCCCTATATTTTAAAATATTGGACGCAGTTCCTTAGGTAATTGGCTTTGTGACCTTTGTTTTGTTTGTTTTTTTTTACATTTCCATTAAAACATAATAGAGCACGTTTATTGTGCATCCTTTTCCTACTGGGAACTGTTGGCAGGTCCCCAAAATATTAGTGATTTCAGGTTTTAATGTCCTTGTGCTGACATTTGGTCCACAAACATAGGCAAAACCAGACCCGCGCACACACACAAACATGGTAGTCGTCACAGCAACCATCAGATTGAGAGTATCAACTGTTCTGATGTCCAGCTGGCATTGTTTTAATAACTGAGCTGTGATTGTCTGTCTCTTGTTTTCCTCCATCTTATTTTTTCCGTCTGTCTGCAGCAGCATTTCCTGACGAGTTAGGTTTGAGTGTGCCTCTAACTGAGGAGGAGCAGAAAGCCTTATTGTACAAACCCCTAGAAGGAGAGTGGGGTTCACGCACACGTGACCAAGAGTGTGAGCGCATCATTAGGGGCATCGACCAGCTTTGCACTTTGGGTAAGACATTATCATATCTGTATAGTTATGTCCAAAACAGATGAAATATAATGGTAGTTGTTTCTCTCCTCCAGATGTGGCTGCACCATTTGAACTGCCAGTGGACTTGCAAGCATATCCAACGTACTGCACCGTAGTAGCTTATGTCACAGATCTGAGCACCATACGACAAAGACTACAGAACCGTTTCTATAGGTCAGCACAAACTTTGAATGGACAACACAGTCAAATACTTAGATAAACTCTTGATATGTTATATCAAATTATATGTGCATCTGTTATTTGCTTGCTTTTGTCAGACGAATGTCGTCGTTGATGTGGGAGGTACGCTACATTGAACACAACGCTCAAACCTTCAATGAACCAGGCGCGTTCATTGTCAAAACTGCCAAATTTGTATCTGACCTCATGCTACAATTTATCAAGTAAGTCGATCACAAATTAAAATTACAAATGAAACTGAGCCAGTGGTGTTGAATTGGGATGCACAATATTATCATTTTAATTTATCTGTATCGCCTGATATCCCATATTCAATTATACACAGTCATTTTCTATATATTTACTTTTATATTACTTTTGCCATAATCTAGTTATCACTTAAAGTTAATATGTAAACATATTATTTACATGCATTGTTAAAATGCTGGCATGCATAAATTTATTTGTAGCATTTTGATAGATTTTTTTTTATTGTAGTGTTTTTATTTATTTAGACAAATTGTATTTTAATAATTGTATTTTAGTATTGTCTATTTATTAGTTAATAGCAAAAACATTAAATTAATTATTGGCTCATAAGATAAAATTGTAATATTGGTGCATCCCCATCATTTACTTTAAAGCCATACGTGGGGCTGCTTTTTGATTGCCTGTGTCTACGTCTATGTTCTTTAGGGACCAAAGCTGTACAGATATTATTCCACTGTATAACAGTATGAAGAAAACCGCTTTCTCAGATTCAAGCGATGTAAGTGTCATTATAGCACACACTTGTAAACCACTCATATGTATTTTTTTCATACATTGACAGTGCCTTTGACACTGTTCTTTTGGTGCCTTGCAAGCACCTGAAATGTAAAAGTGTGTATTTTTATGTCAGTGCTTAAAGGAGGAGTCCACTTCCAAAACAAAGATTCTCATGTAATGTACTCACCCCTTGTCATCCAAGATGTTCATGTCTTTCTTTCTTCAGTCATAAAGAAATTGCTTTTTGAGGAAAACATTTCAGCATTTTTCTCCATATAATGGACTAATATGGTGCCCCGATTTTGAACTTCCAAAATTCAGTTTAAACGTGGCTTCAAACAATCCCAAATGTGGCTGTAAACAATCCCAGCCGAGTAAGAAGGGTCTTATCTAGCGTAACAATCGGTTATTTTCATAAAAATAATACAGTCTATATACTTTTTAATGTCAAACACTCATCTTGTCTTACTCTGCCTCAGCTGTTTTTTTCCAGTTCGTGACAGTTAGGGTATGTCGAAAAACTCCCATGTCATGTTCTCCCTCAAATTCAAAATCATCCTGTATCGCTGTTTTACTTTTTTTTTGTTAAGGGTGTTTGATCTTCTTTGCATGTTCACTTTGCAAAGACTGTGTCAGTACTTCTGCAGCGATGTAGGATGATTTTGAAATGATTTTTGAAGTTAAGGAAGAAAATACGATTGGAGTTTTTTGACATAACTTATGTCAAAAGACGAGCATTTGGATCGTCTCGACTGGGATCTTTTACAACTGCATTTGGGATCATTTGAAGGTGCATTTAAATGCATTTTGGAAGTTCAAAATCGGGGCACCATATCAGTCTATTATATGGAGAAAAATGCTGAAATGTTTTCCTCAAAAAACATAATTTCTTCACAACTGAGGAAGACATGAACCTCTTGGATGACAAGAGGGTGGGTACATTATATGTAAATCTTTGTTTTGGAAGTGGACTTTAACATGACTTGATTGCCACCATTTTTCCAATTTAGGATGAAGATGAGGATGAAGAACATGAGGCACCGTGTACATCTAGCCGCAATAAGAAGGTAACTTTAACTAATATTATATAATTTTAACAGGGCTACAGAGATAAGATTTGATTATACATCAAGATTGTTTACATCTGGCAATCATGGCTAATTGAGAGCGTGGTTCTGTTTCAGAGGCAGCAGCAGCAGCCTATCCTGAGGAGTCTGCGCAGTAAACCGTCATCAGACCCTCAGAGTTGGAAGGGGCGCTGCCGAGAGCTGCTGGAGCTCATCTTTCAGTGTGAAGATTCAGAGCCTTTCAGACAACCTGTGGATCTGGAGGAGTATCCGGTAACACACAGACACATGTAGAAAACACATACACAGAACTGTAGTTTATACCTGTTGCTTCAGGTGGGAATTACTGAGGGATGCCATAGCCTCAGACCACCTGCTGTTTGTTGACAAATCAATATTTATTACCTTTGGACAAACAAAAAATCCAAAAACTCATGACAGAGCATACTTTTTAGGGATTTTTGCGTAACTGTAACAGAGTCATCTACATGTATACACAAAGCATTTACATACACACTGCAGAAATCTTTTTTTAATTAATATGTTTTGTCTTGTTTTCCAGTAAAAATGCCTGAACATGTTTGAAACAAGATAAGTTAGTAACTAGATAATTCTCAAATAGTTTTTTTTTTTTTTACAAACCAGAAAAACAACAATTTGTCAGTTGGGTAGGAAAAATAAACTTAAGATATATTCTCTTCTTATCTTATCTTACCTTTTTATCATATTTTTATATACTCTACCATTTAAGTGTTTGGGGTCAGTAAGATTTTTTATTATTTATTTATTTTATTTTTTTTTTTTATTGATCAAAAGTGATAGGAAAGACATCTGTTTTCAGCCTTGATAATAATAAGAAATGTTACTTAAGGACCAAATCAGCTTATTACAATGATTTACAAAGGATCATGTGACACTAAAGACTGGAAAAGTGACTGCTGAAATTTCAGCTTTGTCATCACAGGAATAAATTAAATTGTAAAATATTTCAAAAATAAACAATGGAGCCCCATTTCCACCACTGAACAAAAAATAAAAAAGGTGATTGCAACTTTTTTCTCGCAATTGTAAGTTTACATCTCATCTCGCAGTTCTGACTTTTTTTCTTAGAATTGAGATACAAACACAGTTGCGAGTTGAAAAGTCAAAATTATGAGATATAAATTCAATTTTTCTTTAAACTGAGATATGAAGTCAAGATTGCAAATTATAAAGTCAGAATTGCGAAATATAAACTCACAATTCTGAGTTTTTTTCTCAGAATTACATGATATAAACTCAAAATGGCAAGAAATAAAGTCAGAATTGCGAGATTAAAACTTGCTATTCTGACTTTTCTTAGAATTGAGATATAAACTTGTGGTATAAAGTCAGAATTTCAAGATATAAAGTCACAATTGTGACTTTCTCAGAATTACATGAAATAACCTCACAATTGTGAGAAATAATGTCAGAATTGCGAGACAAAAACTTGCAATTCGGATTTTTTTTCTCGCAATTCGGATTTTTTTTTTTTACCAGAATTAAGACATAAATTTGCAACTGCGAGTTATAAAGTCCAATTTTTCAGGGGGAAAAAAGACTATGTTATCAGAATTGCGAGTTTACATCTCAAATTTGACTTTATAACTCAAAATTGTGAGTTTATATCTCATATAATTCTGAATTGAGAAAAAAAAACATGCAACCCCAAACTTTTTAACGGTAGTGTAAAATGAATACATTCTGTTTAAAGGATGTTTAGGTGGATGTTTACTGGAAAACAAAACAAAAATACTGATCAAGAAAATGATTTTTTGCAGTGCACTGTCTACTTATATGCCCTGTTCATCAAAAATACCTCTCTCAGGACTACTTGGACATCGTGGACACTCCTATGGACTTCGGGACTGTCTTGAACCGCCTGTTAGAAGGAGAGTATGACACTCCCATGGATCTTTGTAAAGATGTACGCCTCATCTTCAGCAACTCCAAAGCCTATACACCCAGCAAAAAGTCCAGGGTATGAGATCATGTCCAGTTATCCCTTCATTTTAAAAACAGCCAAACCAGTTCATCATAGCTCATGTGCATTTTTGTGTATGCAGATCTACAGCATGAGTCTGCGATTGTCCGCTCTGTTTGAAGAGCATATCAGTTCGATCCTGACCGATTTTAAAGCTGCTCAAAGTCTGCACAGTGAGAGATTCACTCGTCAGCGGCTGCACACCGAGCGCTTGACCAGACAGTCTGTGAAGAGGAGGAGGAGCTCTTCACATTCAAGCTCCGCCTCCAGGTACAAACAGCATCTGATTGGTCATTGCAGAATATTATGTTCTAGAAATATCACATACACATTTTCTTGTTTTCTAATGTGCAGTCCAGAAAGGAAGCGTCGGGTTTCGTCTCGCGCTCCTCCTCGATCAGACAATGCAGCTCCGCCCACTCCCGCTGGACCTTCCCGGGCTCCGTCTTCACGGCAAACACATCCACAAGTCAACGGCAAGGCTGAGCCTCCTGTTGTCCCTGGTCGGACACGTAGTTCGGCCCGTTTTGGAACCCAACCCACAGATGCACCTTCTACACAGTCAGCTCCTCCACCTCCACCCACCCACAGTAAGACAGCAGAGCCCTCCTCTAGAGTCCTGCGCACACAGAACTCTCACTCCATTGGTGTCTCCAGGGAAACCGAGAGCTCTGCAGTTCCCCACACCACTGAGGGCGGGGCCAGAGAGTCTCGTAGGAAACTTCGGACACCTGTAAAACTCACACCAGGTCAGTAACAGATGATTAAACTAAGTGTTTGTTGTGAAAAGCTGATGTTATTACACGAAAGAGGATTTTTAAATGTTTCCTGGAAACCTTTAGTACACAATGTAGTAGGGCTGCCCCTTAATAGTTGATTAACCATTAGTTGAAGAGAAGAGGCTTGGTCGACCAAAAGTGTATTAGTTGCTTAGTCACAGAAAAAAAATTTAAATCCACAAGTTGGCCAAGTTACGCAGTCCGTGATGGACAGATTATTAACGGCTGGTTTATGTGGTAATACGGTACATCAAGCAGGACATCCAAATGCTCGCCTATCATTCATTGACCTTAAATATGTCCTATCATTTGAAATGTGTAAGTAGTAGCAACTTTACATGGCCGCTCAATCTAATGTTAACCTAGAAAAATGTGCTATTCAAGTGTCTGTGCAGTGTGTGGAAGCTGAATAGTAGCGCACTTACTGCATGACAGTTGAAGGTGCCAGTGTGGTCATTTTTGGAAATACAGATAAGAGTAATACATCTTTCGAATCTGTGAAGACTCTACGTTTATTTGTGTGCTCTCACAATAACAACAAAACATTGAGCTTTTGTAAAATAATGAAAGCAAACGCTTTCTGTCGCCTCGGTCTCTGAACATGAGCGTGAAACTTGGTGTATACTTGCCTTACAGACACGAAAAATGTATCTATAGAGAGCGAAATGTCTGCTTTCAAATGAACCTATTTAAATGAAAAACAAAAACTCTCAGATTATGTCATCCGTATGACATGCATACAGGCGGATCACTACTGCAGAGATGACGAGTCAGTGTCGCCGACTTCATCTCTAAGGCCAAAAAAACAGAAACCATTAGTTTATCAATAAGATTTTTAAATGTTAATGCAGCCTCCTTACTGTTTTTCCCTGACACATTCATATTCATATCATAGCATTTATTAGGCTATGTACATGATTAAAGGTTCATTATTATGATTTAAATAGTTTATTAAAAACGTGCGATTATTCGACTTAAGCTTAAATTAAACAACTATTAGTCAGCCAGAAAAATCTTTAGTTGAGGGCGGCTCTACAATGTAGCTCCTGTAGGCCCAAAGTAATCACTCACCTTTTTTTTTTTCATTAAATTTTTTTTCCTAAATCATTTTACCGCTAAAACATTCTTTTGCACTGATTTTGTAGAAAATCTGGGTGATTTTGCTGATTTCAGTATTTTAAAAATTGTTAAAATTGTTGAGATTACTTCTGTGAATTACATTTTTTTTCTAAATTGGTTTAAAAAAATTAATATTTCTGCATTATTTTTTAAAATGTGTTAAACTGAACTCATAGTATGTCTGCATATTTTTTTTTTTTTTCTGAAATTTAGTTATGTAGATTTAAACATTTTGAATGATTTTATATGTAGATATTTCTAGATTCAAATGTGGTAAACCATTTTAAACTCCACTGAGAATACTTTTGCTTTTTGTTACATTTGTTTTTAATCAAATGCAAATTAATTCCAGTTACATTTTCATGGTTAAATTCACATTCATCATGGTTAAATAAACATTACTTACACTATCATAAAAAGAACAAAAAACAATTCTATTTAATCTTTTTACATTAACAATGTAATAAGTATTCCATTTATTAAAGCCAAGTAGTGTCAAGTTAGTGTTTTTAAACATTTTACATTTATTCCAAAATAATAACTTCTAACTGTTTTTGAATTTTTCGGATCGTCAGTCATCAAAGATCTGTAAATATTGGTCACAGACATGTAGATTTACTTGAAATTTCAACAAGCTGATTACTCACTAAAAACTCTTACAGATTGTGTCATTGCAAGTCTTATTATGATGATCTTATTTTGAAATTTGCTTGCTTACTTTTTTAAAACATTGTTCGTTTAGACTGTTTCGCTAATGCACACAAACACAAGAGGCGGGATTTATCACATGAACCAATCACAGCTGATCATAACCAGTCATATCCAATCATATCGTGATGAAGGCATTGCCTTCTCTCATGTGACTTTCACCATTCATTCTCAGTTACCCCCGACCAAACTCACCACATGCTTTAGAGGATCTGTTAAGCTCAGTGGGCTCAGGGGAGGTGACAGAGCCGTGGACTACTGTTGTAACTTTACCTGCATGTTTTGCTGTTGGACAATGTTTCTTTAGAAAAACAAGTGATTTATACACTTTTTAATGCTTTTTTTAATGCTATTTTGTAATATTGGCATTGTTTTTGTGCTGTTGTTAGCCATTTGAAAAAAGCATCTGTTAAGTAACTATGTGAGTGTTTGATCTGTACTCATATTCTCATTCTTTCTCAGGTCCAGTCGATCACAACTCTTCTCCTCAAAATAGTTTGCATTTGAATGGTCACAGTCAAGTGACTCTAGGAGTGGTACGAAGAGGTCGGGGCCGACCCAGATTAGACGCACAAATACAAACGCCTGTAGTGGTACCGCCGCCCCCATTGCCCCAGTCCTCTGGAAAAAAGAGAGGGAGGAAGAGCAAGAAAGAGCTGGAGTCCCTACAAAGAAGCCCCTCCCATGAGGAGGAGCTTCATCTGTCCACTGGTGATGAGGGCGGGGCTTCTTCTACAGCCCAGGACAGTAGTCTTTCAGATTCAGGGGTAGTGACTCCAGAGTGTCCGAAACCACGAGGCAGACCACGAGTCATCAGGACGCCAGATCCCCCAGCTCCTTCAAGCCCCAAAGCTCTCCGAAGGAGCAGTCGGCGTGGCAACGAAGAAACCACGCCCTCTACGCCAGGCCCCGCCCTAAGGGAGGAGCCTGAAATTTATATGGGAGAAGACGGGAGCTCGAAAGGGCAGATGAGAACGCGTAACCAGGGCCGAAGGACAGCTTTCTATAACGAAGAAGACTCTGAGGAAGAGCAAAGACAGCTTTTGTTTGAGGACGCCTCGATTACTTTCGGCACGTCAAGCAAGGGGAGAGTGCGCAAGCTCACCGAGAAGGCCAAAGCCAACCTTATTGGCTGGTAACAATGCCAACTTTGCATGTCCTATGCGACACAACCCCTCCTCGACCCATCGGGGAAAGGGGAACCATTCCTGCTGCTATCAGACTGTCGTGATTATCTGAATCTTTCATTCTGACTCTCTAAAATGATTCTCACGTTTTGAATCTTTGACTCTTTTGGTGATTTGTAGAGTCACAGCCCCTTGAAACCCCCCACCTTTTACATTTTCTTCCACAGAAAAATCACAAATGCAGTTTAATACTGATTTTCATATGCACTATTTGAATGCCAGTGAAGAAAGGTACTTATACAGTCTTATGAATCCAAATACCTGATTTCATCTCTCAAGAAAGCACTTATTTGAGGATGTTCGAGCGTGTGTGTATGCGTGCGAGTGCTTTTACTTATCTTGTTTCTTTAAACTGTTAATTTTATGCATTGTTTTTACACGGTTGTTGCTAAGGGCAACAAATCAAACACTTGTTCAAAAAAAATCTATTTTTAACATTGTGTAAGTGGCTGTAAAGCTGTAGTGGAGTGCAGAGAAGGACCTCATAAATCGCGTGTTGTCTTTTTAACGTCTTTCTCTGCAAGTCAAGATCAGTGGCAGTGGTAATTCACGCATGTTTTTATATAATTAGCAATACCTTGTGCCTTTTCATACATTCGATACATTTTGGCTCCTTTGTACTCCCCAGTTTGTGTGAGAGAGTGCGTTTGATGCTTCAGCGCATTGATTTATTCAGTACAAACGTGTGTTATTGATCTGTTGCTGGGATAGAGATTAGTGAGCTGCATATCTACCCATGACCACTGTGTGTGTGTTTGTGTGCGTGCGTGCGTGCGTGCGTGCGTGCTTGTCGAGTTCTTGCAGTCGTTGAGGTGTGATAATAGTGACATCATGACTCCATGCCTGTTTTATCAGGCTCCCAAAATGCACTGTGATCCCTAACTAGAACCATGATTTATAAATACAGTGGACACAAAAAGTGTTTGGACAATATCTGAATGTCACTGCATTGGAGAATGAAATGTCAAACTAGATGGCACCCGCAGATAAATGATGGGAGAGATTGTCACAGAACTAATTTCACTTCCCGTGGCAGGTTTTAAAATATGGCTGATAATTTAACGTTAATTTGTAAATGAATTATGCTACCAGTCAAAAGTTTTTGAACAGTAAGATTTTTTTAAAGAAGTCTCTTCTGCTCACCAAGCTTGCATCCAAAATACAACAAAAGCAGTAATATTGTGAAATATTTTTAATATTTAAAATAACTGCTTTCTATTTGAATATATTTTAAAATGTAATTTATTCCTGTGATCAAAGCTAAATTTTCAGCATCATTACTCCAGTCTTCAGTGTCACATGATCCTTCAGAAATCATTCTAATAGGCTTGGAGTGAGTATAATTTGTTTTTGTTTTGTTTTTTAAGAGGTGAATACTTTTATTTAGCAAGGACGCTTTAAATTGATCAAAACTGATGATAAAGACATAATGTTACAAAAGATTTCTATTTCAGACTTTTGAACATTCTATTTATCAAAGAAACCTGAAAAAAATCTACTCAGCTGTTTCCAACAATGTTTTTTTAGCAACAGATAAGAATATTAGAATGATTTCTGAAGGATCATGTGACTGGAGTAATGATGCTAGAAATTCAGCTTTGAAATCACAGGAATAAATTACATTTTAAAATATATTCAAATAGGAAACAGTTTTTTAAAAAGTAAAAATATAAGTTTTTGCTGTACTTTGGATCAAATAATTGCAGGCTTGGTGAGCAGAAGAGACTTTAAAAAACATTAAAAAGCTTTCTGTTCAAAAATTTTTGACTGGTAGTGTAAGTGATTAATTATATTAGTCATGAAAAATTGTATATAATAATTATTAATGGTAGTTATTTTTTTAACAATTATCTAAAAATGACTGCAAATTATTACAAAACAGTTTTAATGTTAAACTGATTTGCACCTTGATTTGGGGCTTTTTCTTATGCTCAACAAGTCTAAGTATATTTAACTAGAAATACAGTAAAAAATAGAAATATTATGAATTATTATATTTCAAAATAATTTATTAATTTATTTATATTTTACACTTTAATATATGAATATAGGGGTGATTAATATGAATTCTTTTAAAATATATTTTAAAGTGTAATTTTTCAGCAGCCATTCAACTTAAGTCTTCAGTGTCACATGATCCTTCAGAAATCTTTGAAATGTGCTGATTTGTCTTCAAGAAACATTTCTCATAACTATCAATGTTGAAAATGGTTATGCTGCTCAATAATGATACAGTAAAGTTCTTTACTTTACTAAAATTCTTTAAAAATGTCACGTTTGATCAATTTAATGCATTTTCATTGAATTAAAGTATTTATTTAAGAGGTACTTACCCCAAACTTTTAGAATTTTGCGAAACTGAAAAATCATGATCAAATTCATTTAGATTAATTCTTAAAATAACAGCCCTACTTTAAGTTTTTTTCTTTACCTAAAAAGTTTGATATTTTGATATTTAATGCAATGACATTCATATATTTCAAGCCATTTCTCATGCGTTCAAGTACTTTTTGACGCCACTGTTTGATGCTCCTTCAAACCACTATTGAGAGTTATTAATATGTGTGTGTAGCCAAGTCCATTGCCTCACTCTCTCAACACTCTACCTGTAGTCTCATCTAGCCCAGAGAGCAGGTCTCTTTCTCTGTATTATCTAAACTCATTGAATTACTGTGGAACTGCTCATTTCATTAGCAGAGAGGACTTTGTTTTTGCCCATTGAAACACTGTGTTTGATATTTCCCGTTCTGATGCATCGACTCGGCTTCGGTAGAAACCGCAGGGCAGCGAATCACACAAGAGGCAGTGTGCATGTCGTATTCTGTGTTTTGAATGTGCCTTGACTTTTTTGCGTGTATGTACATGTCTGTGTGATGTAAAACTGAAGGTATTGTATCCCACCTCGAAGTCCGGACTCACATATGCAGCGTATACGAGAGCCGGATTCCATTCAGTCTGATTTGTCGCCATGTGATTTTGTAGGTTCTTGCGTACTTTCAGCAGTTGTGGTCTGGGTCATCCATTACGATAGAGCTAATCCAGCCCATAGCTTTAAAACTGGTTTGATGAACCAAAGCCTTTGAATGAGTGTAGTTTACGTATAAGACTGTTTGATGGGAGCGTATGTGGCTGTTTTATATGCAGGTGACACATGTTTGAGATTCTGGAGTGTGTGTGATGTCCATTTCTGTGTGTGTGTGTTTAAGTACAAGCCCCATGTTTTATTGAGCTGGTGTTTATAATCTGTTGCTACATGAGAACTGTATTATATCTGACTCACGACCCCTCTATTTCCACCATACTGCACAGGAAGTGACGTCTCACGGACTGATTGACAGGTTTTAGAATGGAGATCAAAGATGGATGCATGTTAGTATATTCTCCGGTCTTTCAAATCTGAAGGTACAGTCATGTTTGTGGGGGTCAGGGTCTTTTTTCCCCTCTCTGGTCTTATATCCTCAGACTGAGAGGTCTTTCTATGTTAGTTTGTATACTTTTATATAAAGGAAAAAGTGTAAATAAAGACGTTAAATAGAATGTATGTGTAGGGTGTACTGCTGTCACATTAGTTCATACTGATATTTTAAGGAAATAAACATTTGTGTTTCCACATAATGTCTTGTTCTTCTGTTCTTTAACATTTTTTTGCTTTCATTTCATTCAATTAAAATTGTGATCTCCAGGCCTAGAAATAAAACCTTTAAAATCACAGACATTTCTGTTGCGAATTTAAGCTAGAAGAAGCTATTAAATTTTGCTCTTATAATTGCAAGGATTGGTACCTAATATGCATAAGATTCATATTATATGACACTTCTTAAAATTATTAGACATAATACACTAAATGTAACTTTATGAGGATCAAGGTATCATAAAACCGTTAAATGGTGGATGATAAACCATTTCCTGGTGAACAGCGCCCTCTTTCGTGCATTAGTTGCACATAACTGCACGTGCAATAAACCACTTGCTTTTTATTGTCAGGAAAACGTACCATAATTATATCTACCTTCGGTGAGACTTCCGGTTCATTATTCGCTATAGGAAAACGATTAGTAAAGAGAGGTAAAACTGTCTGCACTACAAACCAGTGTGTTCGTAATTGAGATATTACATTAAAAACACGGTAAGAAACACCAATTTGCAATATCAAACAGCAAAACGAGCTGTTTTGTACAGCCAAAAAGGCTGGATGCTGATGAGACCGGAAGCCACTCATAAAATTTTTAAATTGCCGCACCCACTACGGGAAGAAAAAGGTGTGTGTGTGTGTGTGTTTGTGTATATATATATATATATATATATAATATATAAACAGGCTCCCTTAACCCCACACTGTCTTCATTTCAAAATTGTTTGTCCTGGTGTTTTTATATTAAATACATTAATAAAATATAAATGTAGCCTACATTGTATTAAATCTTAATGAAGGCTTTTCTTCAATTGTTTCTCAAAACTATCACCACAGAATAACAGAACAGAACAGTATGAATGTGAGTGATGTCTGCATGAGCACATGGTGTGAAACTACAAACAGTGTTTAAAGTTTTGAAAAAGAAATTAAAAGTTACCTTTTAGTTAAGATTCAGGATATTTGGCTTATAAAACGGATATAGTGTCCTAGCATTTGAGAAAAAAAAAACTGTACCAGAGTTGCATCCGTTCCTGACGTGGCGGCGCGAGACGCGTACACACCTCCTCTCGTGGGCAGCCGCTATTGGACGCGCACTGCCTAATAATGTTCAACTTACAGGCGCAGGTGTCAAACCGAAACTACCCGCATGTAAATATCATATTCAGTTTTCAAGGCAATCCTCACACAACGCATAGCAAACTAAGAGTTTCGGTGCGCTCTTCCTGTTATCAAGTTAAAAATAGTCTCTGTGGCGATAGTGAATTCTGTTTATTCATTGAAGTTCTTGCAGAAGGTAAGATACATTAAACTGCAATTTGTTCAGGAAATATTAAAGAATAAATATAGCGTGCAAATATTTTATATATGTTTTTTTTCAACTTTTAAAAATACAACATGTAGTAACAGTAACAATGTGCTGATGTGAAATCACTGTGATATTGAATGTACAGGCAGTGATGCCTCAAATCACGTCAGGTGTGATTATGCAGCTGACGCTCCTGCTGTCAGCTCTACCTGCGCAATATCTCATCTCCAAATGGACAAGCGGTACCGAGATACAACGACACATCGCCACTCAGAGGTAAACGCACGTGTGTGTATATATGTCGCACTACGGGACTAATTAAAAGGGAAAAATATGCTTTTAAAAACGGCATTATCCTCTCGTACACACTACGGTTGAGAAGTTGGGGTCAGTAAGATTTTACTTAGTAATACTTTTATTCAGCAAGGATGCAACATGTTCATCCAAATTAATAGTGATTTCTTTTTAACTTTCTGTTCATCAAAGAATTCTGTGAAAATGTATCATGGTTTACACACAATATTAATCAACATAACTGTTTTCGACTTTGATAATAATAGACTAATGTTTCTTTAGCAGCAAATCACAGTAATTAATTACATTTAAAATGTTTTAAAATAGAAATCAGTCATTTAAAATTGTAATAATAGTCCAAAGTATTACTGTTTTACAGTATTTAACATAAATTCAGCATTGGTGAGCATTCATAAAATTTTAGCCTAAAATTTTAAATTATTTCAGGGACACTGTATTTCAGGTTTGGTGGTAAACCATTTTTAACCATCTTCTTTTGCACTCCTGTGGAGTTATACATCAATTCATATTAATACAAGTCACACTAATTAATACAGATTACACTTTAGTTTGGGGACCAATTCTCACTGCAATGTATACTATATTCTGTATAATGTCAGGTATGACTTTTACGTAGCCATAATTTATATTTGTCTAGTACACAAGTTTCTTGTATTTTTGTAATATTGTTCTTTTTTGTTTGTTTGTTTGTTCTGAAGATAGAAACAAACCAAATTTTTGACTGCTTCTCAATTGACACTTCGCAAAGAGCTTGATTGACAGGTGATCTGGTCAATCATAACGCTGAATCTGCCATTTTGTCTGACAAACAAATCAGACAAGAGAGTAGATTAACTTCAGTGGACTTCAATTGAAGTCCACTTCCAAAACAACAATTTACAAATAATTTACTCACCCCCTTGTCATCCAAGATGTTCATGTCTTTCTGTTATCAGTCGTAAAGAAATTATGGTTTTTGAGGAAAACATTTCAGGATTTTTCTTCATATAATGGACTTCAATTGTGTCCCTGATGTTTAGAGCCCTTTGAAGCTGCATGTAAACTACATTTCGGAAGTTCAAAATCGGGGGCACAATTGAAGTCTATTATATGAAGAAAAATCCTGAAATGCTTTTCTCAAAAACCATAATTTCTTTACAACTGAAGACAGAAAGACATGAAAATCTTGGATGACAAGGGGGTGAGTAAATGTCACGTTCGATGTACAAGAAATGAGGTGAGGGTCCAAAATGCAGGGAAGGGAATTTAATTAAACAAAACACAAATAAAACATAAACCAAAAGGCCAACACGGCACAACACGACTAGGATCAAAAACAGGATCAGAACAGAGGAACACACACGAAGACATAGACAATGCAGACCTGAACAGGAGTGAGAAGTGAGAGTTCTTATACAATAGTCCAGAGTGTGAACAGCTGTGAGTGTAATCAGTGCAAATGACAAGACAGACGTGAACAATCAGGGGAGTGCAGTGCAAGGGGAACAGCGACCTCGAGAGGCTGAGGGAAGACCCACAGCCCCGATCATGACAGTAAATTATTTGTAAATTATTGTTTTGGAAGTGGACTTCTCCTTTAATTTGGTGGAAAAACTGTATTGACTGTATTGAATGTCCATATTGACGTCATTCCGCAGTTGAAATAAAATACGTTCTGATGTTCATTTATGTTTATTTTGTGCTTTAAGTAAATATAAAAAGAGAATCGGTTTCTGTGATCTGTCTCAACACATTAGTGCCACAAAACTGTATTTATTGTTTGAATTTAAAAAAAAAAGTAAAAAACTTGCTTCATTCCAGAAGTACCATGCTCTGTCTTGTCAGATACTTTTGGTATGAAACAAAGTCTCAGCTTTATTTTAAGAGATTCAAACAATAAATACCATATTGTGGCTCTTTAATATGTTGTGACAGATTGCCGTAGCATCGCAGTTAATCTCTTCCTCTTTACTACTTATTATAGCACGAACATCAGAAGATATCTTGTTTCAGCCGTAACTACACATCATTTTCAAGTTCAAGTCCACTGATGTTAATTGACTTTCATGTCTGGTTTGTTTATGATTGGTCAGACTGCCTGTCAATCAAACTCCCTGCTATGGGTCAATTAGGAGTGCTAAGAAGTCAAAATATATCCAATAGTTTAAAATGTATTCAAAAAAGGTTAAAAATTATAATCGACACTGTATGATGCTGTTTGGCACTGCCTGAAATATCTCATTACATCTTTCCATATTCAGAATAATTGACACGTGGGACGCTATAAGAAAATCCTACTTGAACACGACTGCTTGGGTTGACTGGCTAAATACCTGGATTCCCAAACTACCGTAAGTATATGCAAATTTTCTTTTTAAACAAATTCTGATTCACTCAGATGCTGAAGTGGGATGTCATTGTCACGTTACAGGACCTTTGGAGAGGAAGAGGATGAGTACCCAACTCTAGAAGAAGCGCTTGCAATCGAGCTGATGATGCATGATAATGAGCATGGGTACTTTGCAGGTAATTTGTCTGAATTATCTCAAATGACAGCAGTCATTTAGATACTGTATATATTTATGTAATCTGGCATTAAAACTTAATTTGTTTGTAACTGGGGTATGAATGTGGACAAATACACATAACAGAACGTGATAGATTATTGTTTATATTTGATCAGTGTCAAAAGAGGTGCGAAGACCCAGGCCTACATACGTGCTGCACCGTGTAGGTCAAGTTGTGATGGAGACACAAAATAAGATGGTGGGGGTGATCGTGGGATGGGATGCAGAACTCAGAGCCCCTCCAGAATGGTATAAGAGAAAGAAATACACAGATTCAGAGGTATGTAATGTACATAAACACTGTTTTCATTTAAATGAAATCTTAGACCACAGAAATATAACAGTAGTCCATTAAAAAGGTGTATTTGTGTGTAGCTGGAGAGAGCCAAGGACACTCCTCATTACAGAATTATGTTCAGTGGACCTGATTCCTCATCAATACTGATTGGATACATTCCCCAGTATAATGTCAAGCTCTTTCAAGGCTTTCAGGTGCAGAGGAATATTTATTTCCTTCTTATAATGTTTGTGTTTTCCTGATAGTTTCTAAAGGTTGTTTAGATCTTAATCAGTGTTTGTGTCTTGTGGTACAGCCTGACATTCCTATTCTAGAGCGGTATTTTTCACACTTCGATGGGGAAAAGTTTGTAATGGAGGAATGGTTGCAAGAAATCTACCCTGACGACTGAAGGAGTGAAAACCTGAGAGGTTTTAAAAACAATTTGAAACACAGTGGCGCCATAATTTTGTGTACAGTGGACACTTGGAAACACAGGCATGGTGACTGCTACCCCTCGACAGTATTGATTATTCTGAATCAATGGAAAAAAAAACAAAGACAAAAGGAAGCAAGTGAATTTGAGAGATGAATCTTGTTTACATTCCATATATACATGCAGACTGAGTAATTTCAGTTATTAAACTTAGTCTTGTGGAATATATGTCAATATATGATAAGCGCTTTCTCAGGGCAGAACTTAAACACAGAATGCAATTTTTAGTATCGCTTTTATGTTATTAAAATGATAATGCCTTGTAGACTTTGCAAGAGATAAGTGAAGTTAATGAGGAAAACAATTGTGATGTTAAAGGTCAGTTATAAATGAAATGAAATGTTATATAAAATGCCATTAGATCAAAATACACACATGTTGATCTGACTCAGTCAGATTCCAGAAAATCAATTAAGTAAACTTTCAGTTAATATGATATAGTATATGTATTTACATGAGAAAAATAGGATTTGTTTAAAACAGTATTGAGAATGTGGTAAACAGTGTTAAAATGAATACATGCCATTAATACATGATTTCTTATTAAAGTTTAATTTATTTAAAACAGGCCTACTCAAAATATTGTCTTTCTTTTTTAAAAGCCATCAGTCTATAGAGTGTTTTCACAACACGTCATCAATCAGCTATATTGGAGGCACTGAGTGTAAATAATCCCACTGAACCGAACGAAACTTGATCAATTATTTGTTGGTCATTTATTGTTTTGGGTGGTATTAATCAGTCGGACTGGGAAAAACATTTGGAGTACTACAGACTGCCAAAAGTTATAACAAACCAAGGAGAAGAGTGCAAAAAACTGTCTGAGGAACAAAAGGTGTTTGTGGTTGGACAAACTGAACCAGGATTTTCAGGGAAAGAATCTTGACAACATTCGTATTTGTTCTTATCATTCCTGGTAAGGTAGGTGAAATATTTAATTAAGGCTAATATTTTAATGAATACTGCTGGTACGTATCTTTACCACCTATTAACTTTGTCAAAATTTTGTGCCCTTTCCTGCTTACTAAGTCCTTCTTTATATGATTTAGCAGCTTCCATGCATTTTTCCCCATTGTTTAGACAGCATAAATTAGCAGAACAACATATTCAGTAGTACATTAACCATGCAATCCATGTTGTTGTTTACATCCGAGTATCGCCAATATGGCCGCGCATGGTAACTGGCCAAATTGTGACAAGTGCAAACCCTCTATATGCCTTTCCCATAATGCCTTGGGAACCACTGAGCAGTGTTGGGGAAAGTTACTTTTAAAATTAATGCATTACAATTTGTGTTACTCTCTGAAAAAGTAACTAATTACGCTACTTAGTTACTTTTTATGGAAAGTAATGCATTACGTTACTTTTGCGTTACTTTTTAAATCTGGGCAGGACTTGCTTCTTTGTTTTCAATATAAACCAATTCTAATGTAAAAGCCCTTTTACACCAAAAGTGAAATGAATCCACCTCAGGCTAAAAGAAAAGTACATTTATGCGGGAGATCACTCATCAGCTATAAAAAAAATTGAAGCACAAATGTTAGTTTATCTTAAGTAATTTTTGCTTATTAGTATGCTTGAATTGCATCATCAAAGGTCAGCAGAAAAGACACTGGTTAATAAAATGGGATTAAATACATAATGGATATTTGTTTTATTTAACATCTGTTTTTTTGTGAGTGAGACGAATTAATGCATGTTCACATTTAGTCTAGAATACAGTAACATCATGTTCAATCCCAAATTTTCTGACAGGAGACTTGTCAATCAATAAATGGGAAAAAAAGTAACTGGTGTTACTTGTTTTCTTAAAAATTCAAAAGTAATGCGTTACTTTACTAGTTACTTGAAAAAAGTAATATTATTGCTTTACTTGTAAAGCGTTACCCCCAACACTGCCGCCGAGTACACGTTGCTCCTCCAAAAACACATCCTCCATAGGATGGTTTACCTGCCTGTCAACCTATGTATCGCAGCACAGCCAATAGCAAGAGTGTTGGGCGGGGCTTCTGTAGCAGGCTGAGCCAAAGTGTGTTCAGCAGGTTATAGTGCGTCATTTGGGACCAAACTTCAAATTCAGTAACAGAAGTGCAAGCAAATTTCGAAAACTTAACTAAAAAAACATTGGCAAACAACAAGTAAGGACAGTGAAACAAGTGTAAACACTGGCAGGGGTTTTACAAGATGGAGGAATTTGATGGAGTGTTTGGATTTCACCTCATACGACGAACTTGCAGAGTTTCTTCTCCACAGGTAAGCTAAACTGCCTGTAGTATTGCTATTATGTTGGACCTTGTATTGAATGTAGCCTAGTTATACCTGCTTACACTTATATTCACCTTTAAGACATTTAAAAGCTGTGTTTGTGATGGTTGAGTTGGTGAAGCAATGAGGCGCGAAAGTGGCATTTGCAAAAGTTGTTTGAAAACGTGCTTTATTTTTGTAGTTCCGCTAGATGACACTAGTAGCGCAGAAACTGCATACTTGTAGGCCTCATTGGGCTTTTTTCATTTGATTCTATTTACAGAGTTTACCTGTGGCTTATGTTGTGTCTTAACCCCCTTGTTTTGCTCTTTATGATTTTCAATGTTTTAATTTTGTTTCAATACTTACGCCTATCGTCTGTCTATATATGCTTGCAGTCATGATTATCCTTGTTTTGTGCTTGTGTTTTTTGTCTTTACCTGCCCATTGTGTTTACTTAGACATCTATTTTTCTTAATTTAATTCAAATCAGACCTGAGACCTGACTGCATCTTATGTTCCCTCTTCGCTATTGTTGTTTAAAATCTGCATCAGTCCTCTTTGCTTTTGCTTTTAGTTTATTTCCACATCTATCAAGAAAACTTAATAGTTACTGTATGAAACACTACAGTGTTTTTCCCAGCTTCAGAACAGGGTATGAACATCTTGTTCAGTGTCATAAAGATAGATCATCTGATAAATATAAAGATAGGTGGAGCATCACAGATACAAAAAGCAGAATATTTCACACTATTTTATTTCCCCCTGACATTCAGTGCAGTTTTAACTTCAAAGACAAATCATGTTAGAGGCTGTGAGTAAGATCTTTCTAGTCATCTAGCACATGTCTAGCCATATGTTGTTGTCAGAAATTACAATATAAATGACCGTGAGTGATTTCTAGTAGAAACAAACAATGATGTCATCCAAGACACATTCATGCATCAATATGCAAGTATGCATTTGAAGTATGCTTTCAGAATTCAACATTGCTTTCTATCAGTGTTTGGAACAAATGTTAGCATTATCTTATGAGCTGCACGCAGTGCTATTCGTTATACTCTGGAATTTGGAGACTTTATTAAGTTAAAACACCAGTAGAAAGTTGTATCTTTATTTTTAAGGCCCTTTTGTGAATAACAGTGTTCCTCTATTGTGCTCACTTCATTGTTTACAGGTTAAAACAGCAAACAAATGAAATAACATGTACTATTATTAATACTGCTGAACAGAAATTTCAAAAGTTCCTCCTGTTGCTGTCCTTCGGTCGCAATTCAAAGGTCACAAACACACGTGAAGAGGCAGAGACTAATGTAACCCCATTCTGATGTGGTGTTAGAGGAGAGCCAGTCATTTCCTGTTGGCCGCTGGTCCACTCTCGTGATTCCTCCTCACGTACAAGCAGTGGCCGTCCCAGAGCTTGTCCCAGAATGCAACACGCCTCGCTGGCTTTTAGCCGGGCATTGTCCACAGCTTCCAAACATACTCGCCGTCTGCAGAATAGAACAAAAATGCTCCTTTTAAAGAGGATAATTTAATAATTCTACATAAAAAAAGCTATGTTCAAGGCTAACAGTGGAGGTTTATATGAGAACTGACACTGTTCAAGCATTGTTCACCTTAACAAACCGAGGCTTTCGGCACTGTGACTGTAGTGAGGGTCACCAACACACACGCTTTTGTCAAGTTTTTCAATCAAAACTGAGCGAGCTTGTTGCATCTTCTCAAAATCTGAAAACACCACAAGCACCTGCACAGAAAAAATGGATAATTAGGGAGAAAATATGCAACTCTAGGCCACAAAACCAGTCTTAGGAAACACAGGTATATGTGTAACAAAAGCCAAAAATACATTGTATGGGACAAATTTATCGATTTTCTTTTATGCCAAAAATCATTAGGATATTAAGTAAAGTTCATGTTCCATGAAGATATTTTATAAATTCCCCAACTGTAAATATATCAAAACTTAACTTTTGATTAGTAATATGCGTTGCTAAGGTCTTTATTTGGACAACTTTAAAGGCGATTTTCTCAATATTTCGATTTTTTTTTGCACCCTCAGATTTTAAAGTTGCATCTCTGCCAAATATTGTCCTATCCCAACAAACCATACATCAATAGAAAGCTTCTTTATTCAGCTTTCAGATGATTTATAAATCTCGATGTCAAAAAAATGACCCTTATAACTAGTTTTGTGGTCCGGGGTCACATATATTATAAAATAAGTGAAATAGGACAGATCCAACAACTAAGTTAACCGTCCTACCTCAGCTTGCATGTGGAAGAGCTCTTCCTCTCTTTGCAAATGCTTGGTCACAGTGATGTTTTCCTCCTGTTTGGAAACAAAAACTATTAGAATAGTTTGTTCTCTCTTTCTGTAGAAATGCACAAATTGTAATTATTTAGCACCTTGACATCATGCTGTCTCACAGTCTGTAGTATGTATTCCAGTCTTCGGGTAACGCTATTGGTCACGTCGTTAACATTTTCTTTACTGTTTTTGACGCTTATGGTGACGGTGGCGCGGTCCGGAGGACAGGATAACTCCGCGCAGCCTGTCATCTGAACCACTCTTGCGTTGCTTTGGGTGTGTAAAGGTGTTTGCTTGCGGCCCCGGTTAAACGCCAATTCGTTTTCGTCTCGGTATACATCACAAGCAGTCGGTGAAACTGTAGCAAAGACACGAGACGGGCTGTGCGCCATCTTTGTTGGTAAACCAACGTGGCGCTATGGTAACGTGTCCAGTGCATGGCGGGAAATGTCGTCGTTGTTGTTGTAGTCACCGCGTGTTGTGCGTCACAAAAGCAATATCTGAAATGTTCCAATATCTGACGTATTTCAGTCTGTACATTTAAAATAGTTAGAATCGTTTATTCATTCCATTTTACCCTCATAGCGTTTGAAAGCAAATTATTTCTTGAGAAATGACCAGCAGAGGGCAGCACAGATCAACAAACTAGCAAAGCCATGACTCTATTCATAGAAGGACATCGAGCGTTTGAAAACAAGTAGATATATCAGAGAATTAAATAGACCTCATTTTGCTAGAAACAAGTTAGTAAATTCCAAAACTGTATCATCTGAAAATATTTCAAGTGTTTATAATTTAATAGTAAATAGTACCCGCTTAGTATGATATCACCATTGGACAATTTAATAAGAACTTTTTCAAAAAAGGGGTATTTGGGTAGTTTGTAAGGTATTTGAAGTTATTAAAATATTGTCTGTTTATATATCACTGTTTTCACCTTGTTTTGCCTGTCAGTATATACACTAGTAGATTTTGCCTGAATTTATTTGATCCAAAGTACAGCAAGAACAGTAACATTTGGAAATATTTTCACTATTTAAAATAACTTTTCTGTTAGAATATATTTCAAAATGTAATTTTTTTTTTTTTGCATCATTACTCCAGTCATGTGATCCTTCAGAAGTCATTCTAATATTCTGATTTGTTGCTCAAAAACACTTATTATTATCATTATTATTATTATTATTATTATGTTGAAAACAGCTGAGTGGATTTTTTTTCAGGTTTTCCTTGATTAATAGAAAGTTAATAGAACAGCATTTATCCGAAATAGATTTTTTTTGTAATATATATACTCAGCTGTTTTACATATTGATGATAATAATAATAATATTAATAATTAAAAATAATAATACATGTTTTTTGAACAGCAAATCAGCATATTAGAATGATTTCTGAAGGATCATGTGACACTGAAGACTGGAGTAATGATGCTGAAAATTTAGCTTTGATCACAAGAATAAATTGCATTTTAAAATATGTTCAAATAGAATGTAGTTATTTTAAATTGTAAAACAATTTCACAATATTATTTTGGATTAAATAAATGCAGGCTTGGTGAGCAGAAGAGACTTATTTAAAAACATTAAAAAACTTGCTGTTCAAAAACTTTTGACTGGTAGTGTATCTCTCAACACAATATTTATTTCATCATTTTTTAAGGATCAAGTAAATATATATATAAGACACAGGCCATTTTAAAACATTGTAATTGTTTATACATTTTGTTTGTTTTATAACCAAACTTATTTACTGATTTTTTTCCAAATCAGATGCCAACCTTTAGTAGTTTACACAATTCAAAACACAGTTCATGTCATTGCACTAATTGAAAACATATTTTATAAACGTTTGTATTATTAAGCACAGAGCTTTAAAAATATATATATATTTTAATGTGACATAAAAAAGAATGGAATATTGTCATTGTTATATTCTGATTATTATTGTACATATTATAAAGAATTAAAGGCAGACTGTGATTCATGCGTGGCCACTGAAAGCCCGTCTGTTTGTTTGTATTAAACCGTAAAGCCCTCTGTCTAATCTCGGTCCGAAAATGCTCAGGACGTATTTGTTGATATTGTCTCGGGTTGCGCATAGTTCTGTGTTAGCTTTTTGAAACTGTTTATCTGATGATGTGTCTTTGCCAAGATACATGCAATGGCTTCTTTTATTTGCTTAGCCGTGTGGGCTTTGACTCTGGACCGCCGCCATTCTGTTGAAGGAAGGAATATTTAATGTTCAAGCTGGGATCGTGGGTGCAGGCGTGGGGTTCGGAGACACTGAGCGCTTCAAACGGACTGATAAGCGATCCGATAAGTTGCGTACGGAAGCGCAGCAGTCGAGCTGTGGAAACGAGGCCAATTCCCAGGAAATGAAAAATAACATAAACTCTTTATCCCTCTCTCTGTGGCCTACATGGAGTTAAAAGAAATGACCTCAGTGTCAGCCATAGCGAATCTAGCTTCAAATTTTGAATACATCACTTTGCTTTAACATTTTGAACATTAAATTTTATTTTATTGCATTGCATTGGTGTTAAATTTGATACACTCATCTCTTTTCCCCATTTATAATACTACAAAGCTACATAAATTCACCAAAAAATGGTTTCAGTAATTTAATTTTCATCAGAGATCACCTGCGTAGTCCACCTGTCTGTGATGTCATGTGACACCTCTGTCCACCTGACCTCTCTCTCACTGATTGGCAGTGGCTGGTCTCCAAAGTGCCCGCTCGCTGTGAGCCCTGGGAAAATGCGTTTGGACTTGTCTTACATTTGTGTTCCTGGACATGATTAGAGACTTCAGCAGGGGAGAGGGGGTGCTGAGTCTGCCCGAGGGCATGAATGTATATGTATTTGTGTGTCTTTTGCCATGTGTTAGCCCTGTGGTGCTCCAGTTTAACTCAGATATGTCAGCGACATTAGGAGCCTCTAAAATCCTACTTGTTTGGACGGTTTCAAATTAAGCTGAAGTATCTTAGCTGTATGCATAAGATGCACATTTTGTGTTTTAGCCAGGTAAATTTCAACAAATAAAACTCATCAACAAATTAAAACAAATATAACTTCTTATTTAGACACTACAGTGATTAAAAAATGTTTGCAAATTTCTGTTGTAATAAATCTCAGAATTTAATTGCATGGAAAATGCACATTTCAGGAACTTACTATGTACTCTAATAACTTTTTTTTTTTTTCAACAGTGTATAAGTTTAAAAAAAAAGAATAAAAGTCCTGCTTGGAGCTCATGTTTTTTTCTCCATGGCCTTTAAATACATATTTGCTCAAATAAACAAACTCATGCACCGCATGTCATTTGGTCAAGTTTTATACACAAAATCTCAATTTTCACTCTGTTATTAGTCCATTTCTTGTTTACATCTTCAGTAATGTGAATGACAGTTTACATATACATTAAAACTTTGTGATAGACATATTACTTCAGAATATCAAGTTCAGATCAAAGTATTGTTCTATATAACATTTGTTCATTTTGTAATGAAGAGCTACAAGGGTACATGTTGAAGTTATTAAAATATTGTCTGTTTATACAGCCACATTATAAAAAGACTCTCCTTCCCTATTTTTTAAAAATGTTTAACTTATAGGTTTTTACCCCAAAATGATTTTATTTTGTCAGAATAAGCATGCAGTAGATTTCAAATATTCCTTATTTAATCTTATTTATTTTTTTTCCCTCTGTCTTTGCTTGTCAGTACACTACCAGTCAAAAGTTTTTGATCAGTAAGATTTGTAATGTTTTTTAAAAAGTCTCTACTGTTCACCAAGCATTTATTTGATCCAAAATACAGCAAAAGCAGTAAATATTGTAAAATATTTTTACTATTTAAAATAACTGCTAAAAATAACAAAGCTAAATTTTCAGCATCTCCAGTCTTTCAGTGTCACATGAACCTTCAGAAATTATTTTAATGTGCTGATGTGCTGTTTTTATTTTTATTTTTTTTGAGGAAAGAAATGATAGAAATGAATGTTTTTGTTTAGCAAGGATGCTTTAAATTGTTCGAAAATGATGATAAAGATTTCTATTTCAGATAAATGCTGTTCTTCTGAACTTTCTATTCATCAGAGAAACCTGAAAAAATTCTACTCAGCTGTTTTCAACAGTTATTTGAAATAGTACAAATATTTCAGAATTTCACTGTTTCTGCTGTACTTTGGATCAAATAAATACAGGCTTGGTGAGCAGAAGAGACTTCATTAAAAAAAAAAGACAAATCTTACTGTCCAAAAATGTTTGACTGATAGTGTATGTAAAATGAAAGAAACAGAAAGAAACATAATACTGTCAGTTTATACACCATATTATAAAAGGGACTCTCCCTCCCCATTAAAAAAAAAGTTTCACGTATAGGTTTAGAATAAGCATGCTGTAGATTTCAAATAATTCTTTTTTTTTTTTTTTTTTAATTTTTTCACCACTTTTCTTGCTTGTCAGTATGTTAAATGACAGAAACATAATGCCGTTGCATGTTTTGCAGTATCACGTCAATCATGTCAACCTGTCAATCATGATAAATATGATTGTTTATTCAGTTCTGCCTCATTAGAGCTGGTTTGTTAATGCCTCACCTTTGGTTCTGACCCACAGGGCTTTCTATTGAGGGCCACTGCTGAGTCACATCTGGGCAAACCGCTGATGCAAAATTAAGTGCTGTTGGGACTTTTGACTATTGAGTATTCCAGTGGTTTAAGATCTATGAAATCTCTTTTAGTAAGCTCTCAGCTTTCTGTCTCTCGTACGTTTAGTTCTCCCTTGTGCTTTCTCCATCTCTCTCACCCTCGTTCTCTAAGTCTTTCTTTCAGCCTCGCTCTGTTATGCAGAAATGTGTATTTTAAAGGCTGGTTGGATTTCAGAGCTCTATTAAAAGTTCAAAGCTGCAGTTTACTGCTGTAACAAGAGCTACTCCTGATCCAAACACTCGGCTAATGAGAGAGAGCCAGCTGCACCCCCACCTCCCACCCTGTGGCCTGTGGCACCCATATATGAATGTGTTTTGATGCATTATTGTGTGGATAAAGGAACCGTTTTATGGATCGTAAGCATTTTTTCTTTGACTTGACGATTCGTCAGTCTTTAAATAGGTTTTTCACCATGTCCGCCATCTGACTCTGTCTCTCTTCTGTTGCACTGATAGACTGAAGTTGTAAATCTTTTTGATAATGGAAAATCTTTGCAGGACTTCTCCCTGGTCCCCACTAATCTGAAGCTGCTTTTTATTGTCATTCAAACCCTTGATACATTTTAACCGCAGAAAGAATCCTGTGTGTGTTGTGGTGGGAGTTCCTTTAATAGTTTAACAGTGTATTATTTCAGTATGCATCTATAACAAGAGTGGATTATTGTTTTTCTGAACTCCAGAACATCACAAACAAATAAATAAACACTTTTAAAGGGGCCTAGCGATTATTTGGCAGCAGTCTTAGAGGATGATAAGATGAGAAGCGTGTGATCTGGCTGGCCGCGATTCTATTGGGAAAAATTGAGCGTGACCCACTGAGTGAGGAATGGAATTAAAGAGGCCATTTTCAGATTCTCCGGCCCTGTAACCTCATAAGACTGGTTCACCACACTAAGCTTTTTTTATGTGATTATTAAATATAAAAATAAAATGTTAGAGAGGAAAATACACATGTGAGGTCATCTGGGCTCAGAGGAATGGTCTTCTGGACTTCTCTTTAGGACTGTGCCATTTTTAATGCCAGAATTTATTTTACCAACTCAGGAGAGTTTGGTGCATTTGCACTTTCACTGTCGAGCAAAAGATTCAGTAGAAGTTATGTTGATTTATTTCACACAATTTATTTTGGTTACTTGAATACTTGTTTCTGGATTGGTCATTCATTGCATTTTGTGTTCAGATGTTTTTGTATAGTGACTGTTTTCCCTGACAACCAGTTTCTGACACTGTGTTTGTTTCATGTCTTCTGCATCACTCCATGGTCTTTTTTTTAATCATATTTTAATGACGTAATTCCAGTTTAAATCAATATTTAATGTTAGTTAATTTATTATTTGGATAATAAGAAGTAATAAGAAGGACACTATTTATTTATTTATTTTTTAAATATTTGTTGGGTTTGTTTTATTCTTTTTTTTCTTTTTAAGGTAATTTTTTAAAACTGTTATAACATATTATTTGGGAGGCTTAATTTATTTGCATTCATTATTATTATTATTTTTATTGTTATTGTTGTTGTTGTTGTTATTATTATTATTATTTTTTTTTTGATTGCATTGTTCATATTTTTTATTTATTAAAATTATTTGTTAGGTTTGTTTTTTGTTATTTCTGATCTTTTATTAAAGATATTTTTTAAAACTGTTATAACATTATATTTGGCAGGCTTAATTATTTATTTTTTGCATTATTATTATTATTATTATTATATATTTTTGTAAATGTGTTTTTCTATTTATGTTAAAAACTGTATTTATGGGCATAAAAAACAAATCTACCAATTATTTTGTTTGTTTTCTGCATTATTTGGCAGGTTTAATTTGTAATTTTGACATTCTTATTATTGTTGTTGATTGCATTTTTCTCTTGATTTTTTTTCTTTTTATAATATTTGTTGAGTTTTTAGTTTTTAGTTTAAAAAGGTCTTTTTATAACTTTTATTATTTTTACATCTGTTGTTATTATTAGAATTATTCTTCGTCTTATTATTCTAACAACATTTAACAACAAAATTTTCCCTGCCAATTTGTTTGTTTCTGCGTTACTTGGCAGCCTTAATTATTTATGAATTTTTATGCATTTATTATTATTATTATATTTTTATAAATGTGTTTTTCTACTCATGTTATTTATTTGGTTTGTTTTCTGCATTATTTGGCAGGTTTAATTTGTATTTTTCTTCATCTTCTTCTCAATTGCATTGTTCTATGATTTTTCTTTTTTGATGATGTGTTGTTGGGTTTTTCCTGATCTTTTCGCCTTTTTTTTTTAAAGGTCTTTTTTATAACTTGTGTTAGTTTTATGTCTATTGTTGTTGTTATTATTATTATAACAATTATAACAACAAATTTTCCTGCCATTTTCTGTTTCTGCATTTTTGTTATTATTATTATAATTCTATATTTTATATATTTATATATGTAACTTGCCATCTAAACTAAACAATCTACATTTATGGTAAAGAGATAGTAAGAGTTTAATGTGGTGACTTAAAAGAGTAATTCTGGTAGTGTTTCCAAACTCTATAACCATACATGTTAAATTATCATTGCAAACCCCTCCAAAGTGATGCCCTGAGTGCTCATTCACCAGCTAATGTTCGTTTTACAACCACATATCCTCCCTTCGCCTTGGCACAGGCAAAGACGTCCAGTTCCTCTCATCTCACTCTCATTTAAACACTTTGGGTTTAGCCTGACTGAGCAATTGGCTCTACAGGGCAGTACATGCCTATGCTAAAACCCAGACCTCCGTGAGCTACAGGAAACTGCCACAGCAGAGTCGAGCCAAGACAGTGCTGCTCTGGGACGTGCTGAGGCTTTAAGCCAGACTCCCCAAGCCAAGATGGCGCCCCTGCAGTAGAACTGAGCCTCTACTGGGGTCTCATTTAAACAGGTCCAGTATTTCGTAATGGATCTGGGCGAAACATAGAGGATGAGCCGTGATATTTCTGCCCACAGATTGAGGGGAGAGGAATGGGGAATGTGTGTGTGTTTGGGTAAGTCGTGGCAGTGGCGTATAATAACAGAGTCTAGGAGGGAGATTAATGTGTAGAGTTATTGGTATAATGATGGAGTCGGCTCTCTGGGCTTCAGCTTCGAACAGATGAAATTAATGAAGTACCTATTCACATCCAGGACGCACAGGAGACCAAGTAGACAGGAAAATGGCCTTGTGTGTGTGTTTGTACTTTGTGACTGGTGAGGTTGCAGTGAATGAGTGGCGTTTTTGAGACAGGAGTTGGCGGAGATATTTGGGGTGGTTTTTGGAGTAAAAGTGTACCTAAGAAATGCTGATAAAATTTATGTATCTGTTTACATGTGTGTTTATAAATGTCAGGGAGAGAGTTAGTGAGAACATTATAGAGTGTTTAATAATAGGAATAGCAGTGAATTTAATGATTCAGGTTCCTCCTTACAGAATGCTGCAGTTTAATGGTTCTTGTAGTACTTTTAAAGTTGCCATGAAATGGAAATTCATTGTATCTACTAGGGCTGCGTTTTGACACAAATTTCACGATTCAATTTGATTCTGATTCGTAAGCTTGAAATTCGATTTCTGATTCAATCTGTTATCGATTATTTTGGATATATATCAGGTACAGTACATGCCAGATTTTCTCAAGGATAAAAAAATCTTTCAACTAATGCTGTAAAATATACATGAAAGCCAGTTGGTACTACATTGCTATAATATTGAAGGTTAAAACAACTGATTTGTATACAAACACTTACATTACACTGAAAGACGCTTTATAATACAGTTGCTATTACATAATTATATTTCTACTCCAATTTGTTTTTTGAAATTATAAACATTTAAATGGTGTCTGTCAAAAAAAATGGAAAGATTTGCTCAAACATAAATTAAACAGTGAGGAACAGTAAAATTATAAGGAATATGTCATATGGTGCATGTGTTTAGCAAAATGCTCCTCTCTAAAGTTCAATTTTCAAGCTGACTAATGAGTTTAAAATCACCAAATATGTTTTTTGAAGGGAAATTTGACATTATGTGACATTGTTTACAAGCTATATTTACTATATGTTATTGACGTCTGTTGAAACACTGATTAAGTGATTACTTGAGACAGGATACAGCTTTCGGTAAGTTGTACTCTTCCTTTTAACATACCGTCAGATATTTATTAATGTTTATTTCATGCTGAAACTGGTATTGAAGTGGAAAAGAACATCAGTTCACGTGTGATTCACGCTACAACAATCTGTCACTCCACATTAAAAGGTTACTCCACCCCAAAATGAACATTTTGTCATTAATCACTTACCCCCATGTCGTTCCGAACCCGTAAAAGCTTTGTTCATCTTCGGAACACAAATTAAGATATTTTTGGTGCATTCTGACAGCTCTCTGACCCTTCCATACAAAGCTACGAGAATACTTTTTGTACGCAAAGAAAATAAAAATAATGACTTTATTCAACAATTTGTCTCCTCCGCATCACCGTAGCTCTATTTTGGAGTGGATCCCCGGAACGCAAACTGTGCATGCTGTTTTGTGTCAGCTGCAACACACGGATGCGTTGTTTTCATTTGAATCGTATCCACATGGCGCAGCTGACACAAAACAGCCTATGCCGTTTGCATGTTGAATAAAGTTATTTTTTGTTTTTTTTGCTTCAGAAAATTATGGTTGAACCCTCGATTTCACATGGATTATTTTACAGATCTCCTTGCTACGGTTCTGGACGTTGATTGTGTTAATTACATTGCTTCTATGGGTGGGTCAGAGAGCTGTCAGAATGCATCAGAAATATCTTAATTTGTGTTCCGAAGAAGAACAAAGCTTTAACGGGTTTGGAACAGCATGTGGGTAAGTGATTAATGACAAATTTTTATTTTGGGCTGGAGTAAGCCTTTAATGTGGAGTGACAGATTGTGGTAGCGAAGTGGCAGCATGAATCGATCATCTTTTAAATAAACTATTGTTTGAATACTGTAATAAAATGGACACAATTTGAGATTGAAATCTGAGACTTTGTTTCATATCAGAAGTATTAAAGCTCAAAGCTTATTGCGATTTATTGGATGGGAGGCTGGCTACAATACTGTGTTCGTTAGCTGAAAACAGGCTAGGCTAATTGATTCTTGGGATTTAAGAATGAAAATTGTTTCGTAAAAATGAGAATCAATTAAAATTGAGAAATAGCCCTGTATCTACTGTAGTTTTTAAATGCGTTATCGATCTTATTGTAAAGAATTCATTTGTGCATGTTTCCTTTTTTTGATCTCGTAATTCTTCAAAATTTTCTTCAAAAATTCCTCAAAAATCAAATTTTAGTTTGTATCAAACAAAATGAAGTCATATGAACAACCAGTCTGATTTGTTACTTGTGTGTGTTTGATTCAGGAGTCAAACTACAATCAGTCAGATCACAATGTTTTCTGATTAAATAAACTACGCTGTAGTTTGAGTATCAGTGTTGTGGTTCCATTGAATAAATAAATACTGCATTTTTTGCTGCATTTAATAAAATATTCTTGAGAACCATTAATGGAACAAAACATCAATATGTTATTTGAAAAAATAGAACTGGTTTTAAATAAAAGAGTGATGCGTGTGTGTGGTAACTAAAAATATTCTCCTTTGAGTAGACAATCAGGCGTTGACAGAAATGCCTTCTCCCCCAATACACACCTAGTAGTCTACCCATCAAAACCATGAGCTCTCCTTCCTCTGGTCTTTGAACACTTAAGTGTCAGCTGACCCCTGGAAGCCCCCCCCTCAAAAGAATGATTGGCAGTTAGATGCTGGGGCTGAATTAAAAGCAGTTGGGTCCACAGAAGGAGAAAACAATGAGAGAATGAATGAGAGTATGGAAAAACACTATTGTTGAGATGATAAATAATGGATACTGTAAGTTTCCAAACGGTCATTTGAAGTTGAAGTGTGTAAATTTTTGGAACAAATATTTGAATATTGTGAGGGTTAGGGTATACATTTTAAATGCTGTGCTGTACAATTCTTTAACCCCTTGTTTCACAAAGGAACAACATCTATACTAATTTACTTTGTTATCTGATGCCAGTCTCTCAGGCCCTCAAATAGTCAACTCAGTGTGTTTGTATTCACCAAAGCAGAGTGCGAGTGCATGGAGCACGGCCAGCCTCGCTAAGCAGGCGTTTTAAACGGTCGAGGTGCAAATCTACTGCCCATGCGCCAAGCGGGTGTCAATTTTTCCTTGGCTGACTGGCGGACTAGCAGATCAATAAAGTTAATTTAAAACATTCACACTCTGCCATCTGAAATCAACCATTTAATGACTCTCTGTTCCAGTAAAACTGCAAAAAGGCCCTTCGGATTTACAGCAACAATAAGAGGGAAGAGAAGAGAAAGGGGGGAAAAAACACGGTCACCGAACGCAGTCGGAAAATGCGAGCATAAAAAGACAAAAGAGAGGAAACTCTGGCTCTTTGTTTTGTTTTCACCACAGACCGAGTGGTTTAAGACCTCATTATTGACAGTAAAGGAACAAACGTAGATGAAAGGTACAAACACAAATCTCTTGATCTCTGTTTTAAGAAGAAATAGACCAAATGGAGGGATAAACTGTGCTGTGGACTGTAAAAAAGTTTATTGATGTGACTTTATATACTTTTAAAATGTTAAGTGTGTAATTTCTGCACCGCTAGCGTCACCAGCCTGAATTGGGGAAAAAAAAGTTTCGAACAGGTTTCCCTGAACATGCCCTTTTTTGCCATTGCTCAAACAAAGAGATATAGTCCCACCCCCAAACTCACATTGGTTGAGTCAGTGATGTTTAAAATTAAAATTCCATTGTTAATTACTCACCCTCCTGTTGTTCCAAACCGTAAGACATTTGTTCATCTTCAGAACAAAATGGAAGGTATTTTCAATAAAATCCAAAAGCTTTCTGACCCTGCGAAGACAGCAACACAACTACCACATTCAAGGCCCAGAAAGGTAGTAAGCATGTCGTTAAAATAATCCATGTGACATCAGTGGTTGAACCTTAATTTTATGCTACTACAAGAATACTTTTTGTGCGCAAAGAAAACAAAAATAATGACTTTAAAGGCAAAATATATACGATTTTTTGATTAAAATATCCAAAAAACACTTGTATATTCTGACTTGTGTACTTTCGTTATCCCAAATGTTTCCAAGAATATTTAAATCCAGAGAAATAAGCAATTTTAGCTAGTGTAACAGGCTGTCATTGCATCGCCTGTATATGACGTCAGACACCTTCAATTTCCGCTTTACTTTGTAGAAAACATGGAAACCCCAAAGGTGCTTTAATATGTTATGCATTTTATTAGACAGGTGACGAATGCACAGAGTAGCATTATAACTATTCAATTCAATTCAATTCAAATTTATTTGTATAGCGCTTTTCACGATACATATCGTTGCAAAGCAGCTTTACACCAAATTGACATTTTTACAATATATGTAGTAGTAGCTTGATGTACATATGGCAGAGATGTGTGGTAAAGATCAAGTAATGATGTAATCAAACAGACAAAGAACACTATAAATTAGTAGCAGAATTCGGTAGTGCTGTATGTTTTCAGGGTTGGTATCATCTGAAGTCCTCTGAGGGGTTGGCATCATCTTTTCTTAAGTGTTCTGGATCAAGACTGGAGCTTGTGAATTCCTAGTTACCATGGGATGTCAATCCCATGGCAGGAACAGAGAACAAATAGGAACATAATTAGCGTAGCTGCTGTTCAAACTAAGAAAAGAAAGATTTGTTAACCAGAGCTTAAAGATTGATAATGAACATTTGATCAGATATAGCTGCAGTAAAAGTTTGAGAGATGCATTATTTGAATGCTTGGCTAAAAAGATGTGTCTTTAATCTAGATTTAAACAGAGAGAGTGTGTCCGAACCCCGAACGTTATCAGGAAGGCTGTTCCAGAGTTTGGGTGCCAAATGTGAAAAAGCTCTACCTCCTTTAGTGGACTTTGCTATCCTAGGTACTACCAACAGTCCAGAGTTTTGTGACCTTAGGGAGCGTGATGGATTGTAGCGTGGTAGAAGACTAGTTAGGTACGCAGGAGCTAAACCGTTAAGTGCCTTATAGGTAAGAAGTGCTATTTTGTAGCTGATGCGGAACCTAATAGGTAGCCAGTGCAGAGACTTTAAAATTGGGGTAATATGATCATATTTTCTTGACCTGGTAAGGACTCTAGCAGCTGCATTTTGGACTATCTGTAGCTTGTTTATTGAAGATGCAGGACAACCACCTAATAGTGCATTACAATAGTCCAGTCTAGAGCTCATGAATGCATGAACTAGCTTTTCTGCATCAGAAACAGGTAACATGTTTCGCAGCTTGGCAATGTTTCTAAGATGGAAGAATGCTGTTTTGTAACATGAGAAATATGATTTTCAAAAGACAAGTTGCTGTCTAATATAACACCCAGGCTTTTGACTGTAGTGGAAGTAACAGTACATCCGTCTAGTTGTAAATTGTAAGTCAAAAGATTCTGTGTATTGTTTTTAGGTCCAATAAGTAATATCTCTGTCTTATCTGAATTTAATAGCAGAAAATTGTTGGTCATCCAATCTTTTACATTTTTAACGCACTCTGTTAACTTTGATAATTCAGGAGTTTCATCTGGTCTTGTTGAGATATATAGTTGAGTATCATCAGCATAACAATGGAAACTAATCCCGTGTTTTCTAATAATATTACCAAGGGGCAGCATGTATATTGAAAATAGTAGAGGACCTAGAACAGATCCTTGTGGCACTCCATACTTTACTGGTGATAACTGAGATGACTCCCCATTCAAATAAACAAAGTGGTAGCGATCAGACAGGTAGGATCTAAACCATTTTAAAGCCTGCCCTTGGATACCTGCATAATTTTGTAGTCGATCTATTAGTATGTCATGATCTATAGTGTCGAACGCAGCACTAAGATCAAGTAAAACTAGCAGTGAGATGCAGCCTTGGTCTGACGCAAGAAGCAAGTCATTAGTGATTTTAACAAGTGCAGTTTCTGTGCTGTGATGGGGCCTGAAGCCTGACTGAAATTCTTCATAGATATCATTTTTTTGCAAGAATGAGCACAGTTGAACAGATATAACTTTCTCTAAAATTTTAGACATAAATGGAAGATTAGAAATGGGTCTGTAATTTGCCAGTTCACTAGGGTCTAGTTGTGGTTTCTTAATAAGAGGCTTAATAACCGCCAGCTTGAATGGTTTAGGGACGTGACCTAAAGATAACGATGAGTTGATAATATTGAGAAGCGGTTCTTCTGCCACAGGTAACAATTCTTTTAGTAATTTAGTGGGTACGGGATCTAATAGGCATGTTGTTGGTTTAGACACAGTGATGAGTTTATTTAACTCTTCCTGTCCTATAGCGGTAAAGTACTGCAGTTTTTCTTGGGGTGCGGCGAAAGAAGTTGACATATTAGATGCAGTATAATCTACATTGGTTATTGTATTTCTGATGTTATCTATTTTATCAGTGAAGAAATTCATAAAGTCATTACTATTAAACTGTAAAGGAATATTTAGATCAGGTGGTGTCTGGTTATTTGTTAATCTAGCCACTGTGCTAAATAAAAACCTAGGATTGTTTTGGTTATTTTCTATGAGTTCGCGGAAATGCTCAGCCCTAGCAGCTTTTAAAGCCTGTCTATATCTGGACATACAGTTTTTCCATGCAATTCTAAAAACTTCCAAGTTAGTTTTTCTCCATTTGCGCTCAAGATTGCGAGTTTCTTTTTTGAGGGAATGGGTATTACTGTTGTACCATGGTGCAATACGTTTTTCTCTAACTTTTTTCAATTTGATGGGGCAACAGCTTCTAACGTATCGGAGAAGATGGTGCCCATATTGCTAGTCATTTTGTCTAGATCCTGTGTATTAAGGGGTACACAGAGCAGTTGAGATAAATCAGGCAGGTTATTTGTAAATCTATCTTTGGTGGCTGGAACAATAGTTCTGCCAAGACGATAACGCGGAGCCATACAGTTAATATCAGTGATACGCAGCATGCACGATACAAGGAAATGGTCAGAAACATCATCACTTTGAGGTACGATATCTATATCAGTAAGATCAATTCCATGCGATATAATTAAATCTAGCGTATGATTAAAACGATGAGTGGGCCCAGTGACATTTTGCTTGACTCCAAAAGAGTTTATTAGGTCAGTAAACGCAAGTCCTAACGCATCATTTGTATTATCAACGTGAATGTTAAAATCGCCAACAATTAGCACTTTATCAAAATTAACCAATAGTTCTGAAAGGAATTCTGCAAATTCTTTTAGGAAATCTGTATATGGTCCTGGCGGTCTATACACAGTAGCTAAAACAAGAGATAGGAGAGATTTCTTTTGCATATCTGGCAGAGTAACATTAAGCAAAAGTATTTCAAATGAAGTAAACCTGTATCCTGTTTTCTGAGTAACACTGAAAATATCACTATATATTGTTGCAACACCACCACCACGACCACTCTGACGGGGCTCATGCTTATAGTAGTAGTTTGGTGGAGTAGACCCATTTAGACCAATATAATCATTAGGTTTTAGCCAGGTTTCAGTTAAGCAGAGTACATCAAAACTATTATCTGTGATCATTTCATTCACAATAACTGCTTTGGGTGCAAGTGATCTAATGTTTAGGAGCCCAAGCTTTAAAAATGGTTTCTGTTCGTGTATTTTGCTTTTTTCTGGTTTAATTACGATCAGATTTTTTCTAGATCCTGCATTAAATTTATGTTTTGATCTCACTATTCGAGGAACAGACACAGTCTTTATAGATTGCACAGTGCAACTACTATCATTTAAGCGTTCAGAACAAAAGCCATCATAGCAATCATTTGAGAATGTGTATAACTACAGTTCAACACACTCAAATGTATCTGGTATGATGGAATAGCTATTTCCTACATACGCATGACCGGAAGAAGCGGAAGCAGTCGACTGTGGCATAATAAAAGCTTCGCTGCTTTCGAGCCGTGTATCGCGCTCGTCCTTCATTAGCAATCTCTCCAGTGGCCTCATTTTACTTTTACGACTTCATACTACAGTGACCTTAATAAGACTGATGATTTCTGCCCGAGTCCCGTCGGATTGCATCGGCTGTGAGAATGAAGACTACAACTCCCATGATTCCACAACCAATCACAGCGTCATCAAACTATGCTTTTTTTTTTTTTTGAATATGCGCCCTTTATCAGCGAAAACTTCAAACAAAAAATTGTTGAATAAACTCAAATTGTTAAGTAAAAATTATTTGCACACAAAATGTATTTGAAATTAGCTGTGTTGCAGAAAGCTGTCAGATTTCATCAAAAATATCTTAATTTGTGATCCAAAGATGAACGAAGGTCTTAAGAGTTTGGAACAACATGAGGGTGAGGAATTAACGACAGAAGTGTAATTTCAAAATTTAAAGAAATGAGTGGACAAGTGAAAACTATTTTTCTGGTAACAAATGCTGTCGATTAAGTATTAATTTATAAGCATTGTTGGGGTACTTAATGAAGCAAATGCCTCTGGTCCATGCAGACTATTATAAAGCATGAAGCTGTGCACCTTTCTGATCCCACTGACACACTCCATGTGTTCCCTCTTAGCAAAGTGAGTGCAGAAGCCCTGTGTGTTTTATCTTAACATTTTCACTATGTGCAAATACACCTGCGGCCGGCACGTTAAAGACCTCACATCTTTACAATGCTCTAATTGGCCCTTGCGTTCGTAAAACACTGTGAGAATGAATTACTTAACTACACGCTCATGCTTTTGGCATCATCTGCTTTGGCCCTCGGTTGTTTCTAATTACATGTGCGTTACTTCGACATGATTCGTCTCTCTTCTGAAAGTGAAGTCATATTGTAGACTCCTCTGGTTTTCCAGTGAACCTTCCTACATGAGTTTCTGTGGCCGGAACAGATCGCGATCGGCCTCTGGAGAAGACCATACCTCCTGCAAACGCTTTTCCGAACCTGAAGACCACACGACATGCACCATAAACACTCGTTACACCATCCGTCATACACAAAAAACACACGCGCTCTCTCGCTCACACATATATTCTCTACAGGACCTCAGGGAGACGCGCATTCATCATCATCCGCAACACGCCGGAGATAAGCCTGTGCTAATACACACTAGCCGATGACTGGTCGATGTTTATGAAGCAAAACGACAGAACTTCCCGTTTTCACCTTGACAATTAAATTAGCCGGACGAGGGATGAAGGAGGAGGAAGGGGTGAAAGATGGATGATATCATCTGCCTCCCTCTTTCTCTTTTTACAGTGATGTCTTACTTTGGCTTTACATTAAGAGAAAATCCATTTAACAGCTGTGCCTGTTTTAGCAAGATCTTGGTGGAGTGGATTTTTCAGAGATAGCATTACCAGCTCTCTTTATTTTATGTGTCAGCAGAAGAAAAGCAGCGTATCTTAACAAGCGAGCATGGAATCGATTAGATCTGGGGTCTCTCGCTCTGTTTCTTTTGCGCTGTCCTCCTCTTCCACAATAATAATGTGTCAATTTTCACTTTCCTCTCCTGTTCTTTTAATGCAGTATTCCTCACGACTCCTTGCTGACAGCACACATCCCCCCTCAGGCGGATGTGTGTGTTTTGGTTTGTCACTGGTTTATTTGAAGAGCCTTTGTGAGGTTCGCAAGCCAGTCTGAAAGTATATATGCATTGTGAGGTGCTGTTATCTCGCGCTAATTTGGTTTAATTTGATAACCGTTTGGCAGATTTGTCCGAGCTTAGTCGGATCAGCTGTGTCTGCCCTGTATATTTTGGTTGTATTGCAGGAAATGCACACCAGGTTTTTGAATGCAGTCTTGTCTGAGATTTGTGTGTGAGTGCATATATGTGTGTGTGTGTATAAATAAATATATATACACATATATATATATATATATATATATGAAATATTACCAGTATAAAATAAAATAAAAATAAAGTCGAATATTCCGAGAATAATGTTGAAATTATGAGTGAAGTCAAAATATTTTGAAAATGAAGTCAAAATTGAGAATAAAGGCGAAATATTTCGAGAATATAGTCAAAATTACAAGAATAAAGTCAAAATAGTTTGAGAATAAAGACAAAATTACTACTTTCTTTTTTTTTTTTGTATTGTTTTGTTTTGTTGGGATTATAGTTGTACCGTGTGGTTTACTTTGTACTCTTTTAGGTTAGTACACTATGTAAAAAATTTTAAATAAAATATTAAAAAAAAAAGAGACAAAATTACGAGGATAAAGTCGAAATATTTCCAGAATAAAATAAAATATTTCAAAGTAAAGTCGAAATTATGAGAATAAAGGTGAAATATTTCGAGAATAAAGTCGAAATTACAAGAATAAAGTTGAAATTATGAGAATAAAGTCAAAATAGTTTAAAAATAATGACAAAATTGCGAGGATAAAGTTGAAATATTTCCAGAATAAAATAAAATATTTCAAAATAAAGTCAAAATTATGAGAATAAAGTCAAAATATTTCGAGAATAAAGTTGAATATTTTTAGAATAAAGTCAAATATTTAAGGTATAAAGTTGAAATTAAGAGAATAAAGTCAATTATGAGAATAAAGTAAAAATTATGAAAATAAAAATTGAAATATTTCCAGAATAAAATAAAATATTTCAAAATAAAGTCGAAATTATGAGAATAAAGGCGAAATATTTCGAGAATAAAGTCAAAATAGTTTGAGAATAAAGTAAAATATTTAAGGAATAAAGTCAATTATGAGAATAAAGTCAAAATTATGAGAATAAAGTCAAAATATTTCCAGAATAAAATAAAATATTTCAAAATGAAGTTGAATATTTCCAGAATAAAGTTGAAATTACGAGAATAAAATTGAAATTACGAGAATGAAGTCAAAATATTTTGAGAATAAACTAGAATATTTTTGAGAATGAAGTCAAATATTTTGAGAATAAAGTGAAATATTTCAGGAATAAAGTTGAAATTATGAGAATAAAGTCAAAATATTTTGAAAATACAGTCAAAATTACAAGAATTAAATCGTAACAATTAAAGTTAATATTTTGAGAGTAGGCATTTGCAATATAGGCTATACTCTCAAAATATAACTTTAATGTTGTAATTGCTACTTAATTCTCGTCATTTTGACCTTATTCTCAAAATATTTTGACTTAATTATCATAATTTCGACTGTTCTCTTGAAATATTTCAACATTATTCTCAAAATATTTTGACTTTAAAGTCGTAATATTTTGATTAAAAAGTCAAAATTACTAGAATAATCTCACAATTATTTTTTAACGTAGTACTAAAACTCTCTCTATATATTTGTTTTATTATTATTTTACTGTTTAGCATAACTACTAACAGTACAAATATAGAAAGTCACTGGCTACAATATGTAATCTTCATAACAGATTTTATTCTCATTATTCTCTTGAATTTAATTCTGAGGTCTGTAGCATGTCTGTAATGTACAGACATTAAATTTTTATCTAAATGAATGTTTAATAAGCCACTTTGAGATGAAAATAAAATGTAATCTGTAGCGCAGCCAGAGACAGGGAGTGGAGAAAGAAAGAGAGAGAAACGGGGAGGAACGAGAGCAACTCGAGCATCTGTTTCTTGTTACGGTCCACCTCACTCAAGTTTTCAACATTGAGCTTCAAATCATCTGTTTCCTTCAGCTTCTCTGCTGAGACTGGTCAACTGAAAGAAATGAGGACATTTGAGTATCCAACTGTGTTTAATAAATGACGGAGAACGGTAGAATGAAAAATTGGAGACATTTTTCGTTGTTGACTAATTTATAACAGGTTTTATTTATAAACACTAAGTCAAACTAAGTTAATCATGTTTTTCTCTTTTTCGTAAGGAAATTCCCATCTAAATTAGGGTTGTGTGAACTGATAAATCCGTATGAATGTGTGAGGTAGTTTATGTGTGAGTGTGTGTGTGTGGTCTGAGATAGTGATTGGTTCTGTCATTCTGTGTAGGAAGTTGACTCGCCCCCTGTTTCCTCTTGTCCTGTCATTCTCGATTTTGACCACACTACACCTCTTCAGAATGAACACTACTAAAACACACAGAACAGCGAGGTTTTAGGTACATATCCCGTGAGAATCAGCACACTGCAGAAATAATATTTTTTTATGGACAACTGAAAGACAGTTAGTGGTAATTTAATGCAGGATCACACATTAGGAGAACAGAGATGATTGTAACACTTTGGTTTCTGCTCATTTATTTATATATACAAACATCTTTGGCATATTAGCAGTCACTCAGCCTAATGTGTAATTTAATCGATTTGGAATCTAGAAGTAATCAAAGGCTGGTGTTTCATAACATCCATGCTGTAAAATTGTGATGATGGTATGTAATGAATGTAAATTACATTACTTTGATTTGAATAATTGGAAATAAAATTCTGATTACGGAGCAAATATTACATAAGACATTTTTTGCTAAAATAGTCTGTTGTTCTTGGAGGTAGACGATTGAATTGTGGGAGCACATCCACGGGAGTTTATCACAATACTTTTTAACATTTATTGAGCATTACAGTTATCTTACTCTTTCCTGCTTGAGCAAAAGATGCTTGAGGTACTTCAAAGAAACCATGCTGAACAACTTCAGGCATATGATTTAACAAGCATCCAACATCTGAGAAGCCAGGTCTCATTACCAACAAATTCTTACTCTACCACTAGAGCTGCCATTTGTTTCTTTGTGCCCTTTAGGTCCTCCTGGACGACCTATGACCTCAGCTATCCACACCATTTGGTGCTGGTGTACTGGAGGTCTCAATACTTGGACACACACAGGTTGTCTCTTGAAAATTATTTTACACCTATCCATATATTGATATAATGCTTTTGACAAGAGACATTGAAAAATTAAATAAATTACATTAAATTACATTAAATTAAATTACATTAAATTACATTAAAGTGAATTAAAGTAAATTAAATTATTCAAAACTAAGAAACATTAATTTTTTAATTCACTGTAAAATAATAATAGTATTTAAGAAAATTTGTAATCACAATTGTAATTTACCAGAAGTTGCCCTTTTCATAGCTCAGGAGTTGTAACAGAAATATACGTTATGTTAAATCAGAGTTTGCTACTATAAAAATAGATACAAATGAGGTGATTGTTTGACTCCACAAATTTAGGGGAAAAAAGTCAAATTGCTGTTTTTCTGATTTAAATATTGCAGTTTCATTTTAAAATGCAGTTAGAAATTGCCAGTTTTACTGTGCTTTGTAGGGCTGCACAAGTTGGCCTAAATTAAATTAAATTAAATTATTACAAAATTAAATTAAATTATTACAAAATTGAATGAACAAACTGACAAATATTAAAATAAGAATAGTATATAAGATTTTTTTTTTTTATCACAATAGTAATTTCCCAGAAGATGCCTTTTTCATAGCTCAGGAGTCTTGATTGAAATATTAGTAATGTTTTATCAAAGTTCATTACTCTAAAAAGATTGTTTGACTTTCAGCACAAATTTGGGAAAAAAGGTCAAATTGCTATTTTATTTTGTCCTAATTTAAACATTTCATTTCAAAATGAGGCTGCACAAATTGAAATTACATTAAAATTAAATTATTACTAAATAAAAATATTTAACAAACAAATATTGTTGTAATTTACCGTAAAATAATAGTATTTAAGAAAATGTTTAATTTTGCAGTATTACTTTGAAACACTTCTTGCCTTTAAATAATTGTACTGTCATATTGTGATTTTTGTTTTATTTTGATGAATCCTGTATGTAAGCTTGTATGTACAGTAATATTAGAGCTATAAAAATGAATGTGGATAACCATTCTAATAATTTGGTCTTAGAAGAATTGGATGAGAAATATTTGAGTTCATATAGAGACCTTTAGTGGACTTTGGAAAGTATTTGCTTTTTTGAATCTTCTGTAGAAAGACAGAAACATAAATCTCAAACATAAATCTCTTTGAGAAACAATTGAGATACTAAAAAGATAAATTTTTATGCCCATTTGTGAGTTAAGTATGTCCATATCTAAAATTGTGTGCTCATGTTTTTGTGCGTCCACTGTGCGTTCAAACTCTGATGAGGGTCTCAGTTTGTGTGGATGTGTTTTGGCGCGTACGGTGGCAGGTGTGTAAGAGCGAACGGCGATCTAAAGAGAAAGACGAACATACAGACGCACACATAAAGAGAAGCTTTGATATATTATACCAGGGAAACCGGAGGGAGGTAAAGTCAAGCTTAGTGTTCACAAACACACACACACATACTTGCACTCCAGCTCTGATCTGATTCTGTTGGATGTTTTTAGAGCTTACACTCACTTCCTTGTAAACATACCCACGGCTCCCGTGGTGATAGCCGGCTTTGACGCGCCGCCAGAAGAGGGCCTCGCTGTCTTCACGGAGACGGAGAACAGCGGGGCACACGCACATACGTGCACACACACGTGCACGCTCGCACACTCTTTCAACTTCACATGTGGCCGCAGTGTGTGTGTGTGATCGTCATGGATACAAAACGAGTCCCGTTATATGGCTCTACTGCTGCTACGGATATAAAATCAAATCCCATTAAAACACCTGGAGAGGGAGAGAGAGCGCAAGTGAGGGAGTGAGGGAGGTTGGGAGAACTGTAGGGCACACCCTGATGATTAAACCCTGGCTGGTGCAGGGTTTGCCACGGTCCACTGAACACACAAAATCCACACATACTCACCCTATACCCAACAAGTTTATGAGAGAGAGACTTACTGACAGTTTCACTATACAGAGTGTGGGAACGGCAGACCAAATGGAGCAAAGTACACAGAGGAGAGAGGCTACGGGAAAGGATGAAGGCTGAAAAGTCAGTTTAAAGCAATAGTTAATGTCGTTCCAAACCTATATGACGTTCTTTTTTCTGTGGAAGGCGAATAGAGATGTTTAGTTGAATGTCGTTGCTGCTCTTGTCTGTGCAACAAAGATTGACAGTTACCAGGGGTTATAAAAATCTCAAAGGAAGTGTACTATAAAAGTTGTCCAAAATGTTTAATTTTTTTGTTTAAATTTGTATTTATTTATTTATTTTGCAAATGTCTGAGGCAGTAATATATCTCTGTGTGACAAAAATAAGTCATGTTTGTCTGTAACATCAGTGGTCCAAATTTCATTTTATAAAACTACAAGAATACTTTTTGTGCGCAAAGAAAACAAAAATAACGACGCACGTTGAAGACGGAAGAGAAGAAATTAAATAATATATATCATAATTTTTTTTTTGCATCTTTGCACACAAAAAGTATTCTCGTAGCTTCATGAAATAAAAGGTTGAACTACTGATGTCACAGACTATTTTAATAATGTCCTTACTACCTTTCTTGGCCTTAAATATGTCAGTTGCGTTGCTTTCTATTCGGGCTGGGTGATAAAACGATGACTATAATTAATTTTCCTCAAAGCGTTAACAGAAGTTTGATAAATGCTCAATATAATGTTTATGCCGCAAAAGCAGAAGGAAACATGGCTACTCATTTGAACAGCGCCACACGTACTGTTTTTCCTCTTGGCTCAAGGTTCAAATGGCAGATGCGTTTACTTACTGATAATTCTTGGTCACATGACCACTAAAAAGCACTGTGAGATCCAGTGTGAAGCACTTGAATTCAGCGAAAAAATGACTTTTGATTTAAACTAATTTAGAACCTGATGAAACCGCGCTGACAAACAGGAGAAACGCTGTCCACAATGAAACTGGCTTTCCAGTCTACAAATCACCCTCATTTACCATTGAGGCATAAATGTGGAATTTCCATGTCAAGTTTTAGTCTATTAATAGACATGTATTAAAGGAGTCATGGAATATAATTACTGTATTTTTTGTGATTAAGCTAAGCTTTGTGGCCAGTTTAGACTGCTGTTTTTAGGGCCCTATGAAATTCGTAAGACTCTTTCCCAAATTCCATTTTTTTTTCCCCCCAAAATGTCAGTTTTTTTTTTTTTTTTTCAATTTTTTTCTGGATTTCTAGACTCTGTTTTTATGGTTTAATTAACAAAGATTAATATTTTCTTGTTATATATTTTCTTTTATAATCAAACTTTGTTTTGATGGGTTGCTGTGAAGACCTTTAAGTTTCTGTTAGTATATGATATGATGATAGTTTTTCTCAAAAGAGACTCTCAGAGCAGTATTAGAGATTGTTTGTGTTCATGTACTCAGATATTAAGGCTGAAAACACTGCAAGGGTTGCGTACACTTCAATGTATGTAGTAAATTAAACCACACTTCTGCGCCTTTCATTGACACACAGACATGCAGAACATGCAGGGTTCATATTTAAATAGTATTTGGGGGCTTAATATTCAGACACTAGGCCACATTGGGTTTCGATTTAAGTGTACTAACCTACTTTTAATTTATTCATCCAAAATTTGGCAAATTCAGTGACATTCCATAAAACAATTTTTTATGACTGGATTCAGTGATTCCGTCCATGTTTTCCACATCATGGAATCACACAAATACCTAGAAACCATATAGTTATTTTTTCATAATATTGAGGTGCTATATGTGTGGTTTTAACTGTGGTTATCATGATCTAAATGTATGCGACTATGGAAGACTAATAGTTCATTTTAATAAAACTCCAAAAAGAATAATTAAATCTCACCAAATAAAAATGTTGTTACAGTTTTTACAAATGTTACTCTTTATAATAATAATCATAAATTTACATCTGCATCCTAACTGTAGCTACTGTCAGATTACTTGAAAAGTAATACATTTCAAGGTATAAATTAAAAAACATGAAATGTTTGTCATGTTCTGACCATAAAGAGTAGGTCTGGTTTCTACAATTTTCACTTAGGAGCAAAAATCTGCCTTTAAACTTAATTTAATAAAGAAAGATAAAGAAACAAAGACTTGACATTTGTTGTGATAATTATATTGAATATCGAATTATATGAAAGAATGTCTATGCAGGTTCAAAAAGCTCTCAGATTTCATCAAAAATATCTTTATTTGTGTTCCAAAAATGAACAAAGTTCATACGATTTTGGAACGACATGAGGGCGAGTAGTTCATGACAGAATTTCACTTTCATTTTTAATCCATCTGAAGGAAGGAGCACGTCCTAAACTTGCCATTTCTTTGATTCTTTTACCTGTATTTTGCCATTAGATCCACTAAGTTTCAAATGATCAAATATATAAATTACATTTCACACAGTCTCCAGTTTTCCACAGATCCAGATGACCGAGGTGTTGATGGGTCATATTTGGCTGAGACAGGCCTTGCATTCTCCGTCTCTAACACTCATTTTGTTCTCCTTTCTTTCCTTCCACCCTGCATACACCCCTCCAGCAGCAGTTGTGGCTGTTAGACATATGGAGAAAATTGAGGGAAGTTGAAAATAAAAGGAAAAATGTGAAATAAAACGTGTGAGTGGAACCCTCTCCTCAGGGCAGGGTAGACCTCTGCTGGCTCTCAGATCACACAAAACCTCTTTAACAACGGCAAAGGAATTGGTTTAAAACGCAGCAGAGAAATGTCAGACACTTGGACGAGATTATGCCGTCATACCAATTGAATGATAAAATACATTTAACTTATTTAAAAGAAGTGCATGTATTTAATTTGTTGGTGCTCCATTGTTGTTATTTTTAACAATCACTAAATCTATTAAAAGTAGTTTTTTTTTGGTTGTTAGATCACTAGACCATCCTGACGCATTAGTATTTGCCATCTTTAAATAAAATACTGTATTTCTACGTGCTTGTAGATAAGAGGAATGAGAAACTAACAGCAGCTCGCACATCTACAGGTGGGTGATGCGAGTGCGAGAGGTTAGGCCATGTTCGCTCTCTCTCGGTTTTACACACCCTCACAAACACACACACACAGGCAATCTGTGGTTTCTCAGCAGGATGCAGAGATTATTTTATCACTGCAGGATTCCGGGACATTCCTGCTGGACTTCCGAGCGTTGGTGGGATAAAAGCATAAGCGAATCCCACCGCTCTTACTTGGATTTCACTCCCCGGGCAACGCTTCTGTTTGGCCAACAGGCTGCGGGCCCCAGGCCGGTGGTGAGAGGCAGGTTTTAAAGGCCTGAGTGTATTTATAGTCATTTCCCAACATTGCTGCACAACTCCAGCACAAATACATTACAAATTCACACTCCTAGAGCGCTGAGCACACACACGAACCTCACAATTTTACATACAAACATCAGAGTAAAAAGATTAGGAGAAAAATAACGCAGTGTGTGTTTGTGAGAGTGTGTTCCGTGGAGACAGGAAGAGAGTGAGACTGAAATGGTGAGAAATTCTGCAAACCTCGGTGGGGTCCTACAATAACAATATTAAAGTTTTGGGCCCTCTGATCATTCTTCATTTGCACATCAGCCCTTTTCAACTGGGTAAAGTGAGTCAGCTTCAAAGGCACAGTGCAGATGAATAGAAGCATAGAGAGAGACCGCTGACCCAGCAGTGTCAAACACAACAACACTATACTTCACCTCTGACTCAATGATATTCACTACAGTCCTGCCATATGCAGCTCTCATCCAATTCAGGACAGATGAAAGTTAATTATATTATTCCATTCTATTCTGTATTACAGTCCTTCTGTATGCAGTCCTGATCCAATTCAGGACAGTTCAGTGTTGATATTCTATTCTATTCTATTCTATTCTATTCTATTCTATTCTATTCTATTCTATTCCGTATAACAGTCTTTCTGTATGTAGTTCTGATCCAATTCAGGACTGTTCAGTGTAGATTTTCTGTTCTGTTCTGTATGTAGTTCTGATCTAATTCAGGACAGTTTAATGTTGATATTCTATTCCATTCTATTCTATATTACAGTCCTTCCACATGCAGTTCTGGTCCGATTTAGGACAGTTCAATTCAATTCAGTTCAATTCTATTCTATTCTATTCTATTCTATTCTATTCTATTATATGTTACAGTCTTTCTGTATGTAGTTCTGATCCAATTCAGGACAGTTAAATGTTAATTTTTTAATCTATTCTATTCTGTATTACAGTCCTGTATACAGTTCTGATCCAATTCAGGATGGTTCAATGTTGATTTTCTTTTCTTTTCTATTCTATTCTATTCTATTCTATTCTATCCTATTCTATTCTAGACAACAGTCCTTCCATATGCGGTTCTAATCCAATTCAGGACAGTTCAAGGTTGATTTTTTTTTTTTTTATTCTATTATATTCCATATTCTATTCTGTATTACAGCCCTTCTATACCCTTCTGATTCTATTTTGTTCCATTATATTCTATTCTAAATTAAAGTCCTTGCATATGCAGTTCTGATCCAGTTTAGGACAGTTCAATGTTGATTATTCTATTCTATTCTATTCTATTCTATTCTATTCTATTCTATTCTATTCTATATTGCAGTCCTTCTGTATGCCATTCTGATCCAATTCAAGCCAGTTCAGTGGTGATTTTTAAAATTATATTTTGTTCTGTTCTTTTTTATTCTATTCTATTCTATATTACAATCCTTTCATATGCAGTTCTGATTCAATTCTATTCTGTTCTGTTCTGTTCTAAATTACAGTCTAGAGCCCTGCGCGGGACTGTTTTTTTCATCCCGCTCCCGCCCGCACCCGCCGAATTTCTGACCATTACCGCCCGCTCCCGCAACGTGTGTGTTACACTCCCGCCCGCTCCCGCAATATGTATGTCCACTCCCGCCCGCACCCGCAAAACTCTGTGAATTTATTCCTGCACGATAATAGAGATGCATTGATTTTGTGTCTTCTCCTGTCCCGCAGAAAAAAAAAACGTATTTGTATTGCTATTATAAAAGAGATTCATGTTTGTTTCTTTCCCTGGCCTGCATGTATTCTGACGCACTGGTAGGGAAGATGAATAGTAGCCTGGGCTATCGGGGACATCTAAAACTCTTAGGCTCCCGCGCGTTTCTTTAGACTTCAAATACTTTGATTTTGGCTATTGAAGTATTTCGTAGGCTTGATTGGTCCTGGTGTAAATGTGCTGAAAGCATGTCTGAAAGCAGCTAGCCTATGAGAACACAGAAAGACAAAACACACAATACATTCGAATATAATTTCGTTTTTATCAAAAACGTTGCACCATCACACGGCACATAAAAATAGACTGCTTTGCAAAAAAATACAATGATAAACTACATGAAAACAGCAGTTTTGCAATTATTAACCAAAGCCATGACATCTCCATCATGTCGCTAGGCTACCTCCCGATCCTGCAGTGTTTTTTTTAGCCGCCCATTCCCGCCCGCAGCAAAGTTCAAACCGCCCGCTCCCGCGAGATTTGCGTTGGGTCCCGCGGGACCCGGCGGGTTCAATCCCAATGCAGCCCTCTATTACAGTCCTTCCATATGCAGTTCTGATCCAGTTTAATGTTGATTTTTCTATTCTATTCTATTCTATTCTATATTGCAGTTCTTCTGTATGCTGTTCTGATCCAATTCAAGACAGTTCATTGGTGATTTTTAAAATTCTATTCTGTTCTGTTCTTTTTTTTATTTTATTCTATTCTGTATTACAATCCTTCCAAATGCAGTTCTGATTCAATTCAGGGCAGTTATATGTTGATTTTTCTTTTGTATTTTATTGTATTCTTTTTTTTTTCTGCTGTTCTGATCTAATCTATTCTATTTTACATCAGTCTTTCCATATGCAGCTCTGATCCAAATTAGTTATGCCAAGTTGAATGTTATTCTATTCTATTCTATTCTATTCTATAAAAACCTTTCATAGGATCTGAATGCTCACTACTGTCAATGTTAGGCCCAAAACATGTCTTTGTGAATGGGTTTTTACTTTTTTAAAATTGTATTTATTTTGATAAACACAGCAAGTCTATTGGTGAAAGTTGTTATATAATCAACACCGTTTGTCACTCAGCTGCTAGTGTATATCTGTTTGTGTGTGCCGTGCTGGCTAGTGTTAAATGATGGTCATGGTTAGCTGACCATGAGAGGAACTGGACCAAATCGGTCGGTGAGTGAGACTACGCTTATGGCTTACTGTGAACATGCACACAGAACACATACTCTTAGCATAACATATATTCAAGCAAGATCTGAGGACAGATCAACACCCTTGAAAAAGTATTCTTCTGTAGCATCCAGTGCTTTTCTCAGGCATTATTCAAGCACAGTCGATGCTTTATTCAGGCATTATTCTAGGGTTGAGAACAAGAAGAGATTTTATTCAAAATACTGAATACCATTGGTCTAGCTTATCTGCCATGTTTGTAGTTTTTTAACACGTTTTATTCGTGTTTGTAGAACCAACCAAATCCACAGCGCAGTGGGATGTGGGCAATATTAGATTACTGCATGGATCTGCTTTTTGAATTTCCAGTAGAAGAGCACCCAGATACCTTTGAGATACTCATTTTAACATACTAGGATTTAGGACTCTCTAATTGTGATATTTGAATGCAAATTGGGACTTTGCAATACAGCACCATCAATGTAGACCAATTTCTGAACAAATGACTCTTATGAACTGATTCTTTTGAGTGATTCAAAAATGTGCAGTGCCACCAGTATAGGCTGACTCAAGAACTAATGATTTTTACTAAGTTGTCTCATTATAGTGACTATGATACATTAATATTACACATGCACACTGAAAATATCCCGAAAAATATCCTGAAACGGATCATCCAGACATGAGCACTCTCTCAGTTCTACACACACACTTACTCACACATATAGAGGCGGTGTGGCCGGGCTTGGTCAGAGTGACACATAGTAAAATTTTACAGGTGCAGTGAGGCGGGTAATTGGTGTGTTAATTCGTCCACGAGCGATCAGTGCAGTCTAATGAAATTTCCACTGGTGTTCTCTTACATCCTGCAGGTCAGGAGGCAACTTCCTGTTTGGATAAGAAACGCTTTAAAGAGAGCAAAGAAGGAGAGAGAGAAAAGGGCACACTTTGACTTTCAGCTGTGCTGGACTGGGCTGAGGGTAAAGGGGATGGATGGAATTTCAATTTGCCTGCTAACCACCCGCATAACTACCTACATACACACTCTTACGCACACACATGCTTCTTGGATCCCTGTCTGCAGGGGTTGAAAAGATCACAAAGGGAGAGTTTGTGCAAATGTCTGCGTGAGCCAGTGAGCATTCGACCAATTAATGTTGCAGGTGGACAAACGCACCTGAGGGCTTGACATGCACGCTTCACTTGACCCCCCCTCAAAAAACCATCTTACTTTAAGCAAATATCTGCATGGCTGCCTAAAACAAGGTTTTATTATTTTCAAGTTGAAATTGGACTTGTCACCAAATCACTCTCAGAAACTGTGTTGGTGCGTATGTGTGTGATCATCTGAGAGGAGTTGAGAGGCTCCTGTTGAGAAGACATATGTGTAAGAGCCTGACATTTGACCCTTGACCTTAGGATGGAATTTACACACACACACTCGTTCCAGCTGCTGAGGAGAGACCATTGCCACTGTTACGCTGGTTCAGTATTGATTGATACTGATTGATGAGTTCTAAAGTTGTGCTGCTCTTATGCCAAATACAATATAAGGAGGAAGAGACAATATGCATGTTGAAAAATGAATGAGAGAAATCGTAATGCTTAATATAACCATCTTAGGAATGGAAATCCCACATTACAGTTAAAAGAAACGGTTGCATTTTTAATACATATATGTATTTCAGTCTTACCCATTCAAGTAGATAGCAGCTTATTAATATCTTATTTCAAAAACCACCATTCCTGTGTGCGATTTGAGTGCATTTCTGTGAGGTTGTGTGTGTTTGTTTTTTTGCCTGTCTGTTAGGCCTTCTTAACGTTTGAGGGTTGCATTTGCCTTAAATCCATTTACAATATGAGACCGTATGTAACTGTTGTAATGGGTGATGTGGCTTTGCATTCAAGGGTGCAGTGCTGAAAAGCTGTTGTTGATCAGATCCTGTGATGTGCAGACCATTCCTTCATGCTCAAATACACACGGTTAACTGCTACAGTCGGTGACATTGACATGTATGGAGTCAAAATTTACCAGATCAGCTTTCCCCTCTGGGAGGAAACTTTATAGGAGTGGTCACTTTTCCTTCTCTGTCTCTCTCCTGAAGAGGAACGGTCCGAAAGAGAATGGATTTTATATAAATATGATGAAGATATCATGTGTGTGACCAAGCCCAGTGGAACAGTAATCAGGGAGATCTGGTCAACTAACACACACCTGGAACTTCTGCTTTAAACACATGAAACACTAAAACATTCACACACACTTATGCTTAGCTTAGCTTCTGATGCATCAGTTGTGGTGAAATGATGTTTGCAGTTGGATTGATAATTCTTATTGGAACTTAATTGCTTTAAAATGTTGAGCCATGTGGTCCACTTTTGTGGTGCTTCTAAATCATTTATGAAGCTTTAAAAAAATCTGTCCCCATTCATTATAATTACACTAAAAAGACATACCAGCACTTGTCACCTCTTTCTCTTTTTGTTCAAAACTAATTAAGATGGGTTTGAAATGACCTTGATGATGAGTGAAAATTTGAAATATTCTGGAGTTCTGGATAAACTATAAGTATTTTTTTTTTATTTATTTTTTTTTTTGCAATGCATTTTACCAGAAAGTTCCCCATTTAAATTCAAAGTGTTACTTGCCGTTTCTTTATTTGTGGAATTTACTAGCAATTTCTAAGAAAAAAAAGGATATGTTCACTTCCAGAACAAAAATCTACAGATAATGTACTCACCCCGTTGTCACCAAAAATGTTCATGCCTTTCTTTCTTCAGTCGTAAAGAAATTTTTTTTTGAGGAAAACATTTTATTATCTCCATATAGTGAACTTCAGTTGTGCCCGTGATTTTGAACATCCAAAATGCAGTTTAAATGCAGCTTCAAAGGGCTCTAAACGATCCCAGCTGAGGAATAAGGGTCTTATCTAGTGAAACGATCAGTCATTTTCTAAAAATATATACTTTTTAACCTCAAACGCTCGTCCTGTCTAGCTCTGCGACGCACATGCGTACTCTGTGTAATCCGGGTCAGGGTATGTCGAAAAACTCCCATCTCATATTCTCCTCCAATTTCAAAATCATCCTACATTGCTGCAGAAGTACCAACCCAGTGTTTACAAGTGAACATGCGAAGAAGGTCAAATGCCCTTTACAAAAAAAGGTAAAACAGCGATGTAGGATGATTATAACAATGAAGAAGAAAATGAGTTTTTTGACATATTCTAACTGTATTGACCCAGATTACACAGAGCATGCACGCACATCGCAGAGCTAGACAAACAAGCATTTGAGGTTAAAAAGTATATCAGTGTTTATTTTTGGTCGAAAATGACCAATTTCGCTAGATAAGACTGGGATCTTGGCTGGGATCATTTAGAGCCCTTTGAAGCTGCATTGAAACTGCCTTTTGGACATTCAAACTCGCAAACTGTCTGTAAATTTTTGTTCTGGAAACTTCTCCTTTGAAGAGTAAGAACATAAGGTAAGAACTTTGCTAAAGGATTAGTTCACTTTCAGAATAAAAATTTCCTGATAATTTACCGCCATGCAAGATGCAAGATGTTCATGTCTTTCAATCTTTATTCGAAAAGATATTAAGGTTTTTGAGGAAAACATTCCAGGATTTTTCTAGATAGTGGACTTCAATGGGAGCCAACAGGTTGAATGTCCAAATTGCTTCAAAGGGCTCTACACAATCCCAGCAAAGGAAGAAGGGTCTTATCTAGTGAAACGATCAGTCATTTTCTAAAAAAATAAAATAACAATGTATATACTTTTTAACAACGAATGCTTGTTTTGTTTGTCACTTCACGTGGTTAGTTCTTCGTCTGTGTATTTTGGTTCAAAAAGGTCGGGTAGGGTGAAAACCTAAATTTAATTTTCTTCTCCAACTACAAAAACACCTGACATCATTGTTTTACCTTTTTTTGTAAAGGACGTTTGACTTTCTTTGGACATTTGTTTTGAAAACGTTGGGTCGGTACTTTCACCTACGTCATGCGTGACCTTTCCAATGTGACTACATAATGCTGAAAGTCGAGTTGAGAATAGTGCAAGACGAGCATTTGTGGTTAAAAAGTATATACATTTGTGTGTTTTTTTGTTTGTTTGTTTTTTTTTTTTAGAAAATGACCCATCGTTCCGCTAGATTAGACCCTTGTTCCTCAGCTGGGATCGTGTAGAGCCCTTTGAAGCTGCATTGAAACTGCAATTTGGACCTTCAACCCACTGATCCTCACTGAAGTCCACTATATGGAGAAAAATCCAGGAATGTTTTCCTCAAAAACCTTAATTTCTTTTCAACTGAAGAAAAAAAGACATGAACATCTTGGATGACATGAGCGTAAGTAAATTTTTCAGTAAATTTTTATACTGGAAGTGAACTAATACAGGTATGAATTCACATTGAAACACTAGGGGGAGCCAGGCACCACTGTCTCTGTCTCTTTCTCTTATTCACAAATAGACTTGGTGCTGTAATGAGATGCTCTGTGGATTGGCAGCATTACATTCATTTACATGTAATAAACCCTACTGTGGACTGTACTGGAAAGAACTTGCTTGTTTAACATAATAAGCTGAAATAGCCACAGAGCTTGAAGGCCTTTTGATTATTAACTTGTACAGTGACAAGGACAAAAGTGTTTTTGGTTTAGCAATATGAATAATTTAATTAATTAATTAAGTAGTTTTATTATAATAGGTTTGACAACATTAGGAAATTCAATCATCGTATTACTGTCTTAAATGAATTTAATGAGCATGTGAGATTACAATTTGCTTTGGGATTTAATGAATATAAAGCATTTCCTTCGCCTGGTTCTTTTGAACCAGGAAACACGGTTGTACAATCCAACAAGCACAAAAGGGATCTCCTTCATCTGAAACTTCATTAAATGTAGGCGGTCTAAAAAAGACTGAAAGGAACATGAGGTTGCGTTTGAAGACAGACTGTTAAAATGTTTGGGATATTTTTCACTGCGTTGGATTCAAAAATACCCTAAACCAAAAGCCACATTCTACGGAAAGCTTTCAACCCATAGAGAAATCAAACATTTGCAAAAACATGGAAATATAATCATGCTAATCATAAAATCAGAACCAAAATGTCAATCAATTCTTTTTTTAAGCTCTGCTGTAAAACAGTTCATTTCATTTAGTGATTTTTTGTAATTAGCTGTTTTTGGATAATGACTACAGATTTGCCACATTTTTCCGTAAAAAAAAAAAAATAACAGTTTGCTGAATGCAAGTCACAGATTGAATGATCATTCAGGCCTTCCGTTTATTTTTTTTTTTCTTTTTGGTCTGACCCGTCTTTTGGCCTGCAATTTTGTTGATTAATCTTTTTCATGTACTAAGATTCAAATGGGATTTTCTTATGAAGAGAGAGAGAGTTAAATCGCAAATCGATTCTCCACACAGTCACTTTCATTTTGTTTTAGGCAGTCATATATGAAATGCATGAAAATTTTTGAGAGTCAAAGTTCAACGTTGTAAATTATCCCATCCAAAGGAATCGAACGTCCTGTTTGCCCCTCAGCCTGGCCTCTCTTGTTCTCCTTTATCTGGACGGAGCTGGGTATACACTGGCCCGCAAAGCCCTGCAGGGCTGTTTGGACATGCTGTGTGTATGTGCCGTGAAAGAAAGAGAAAGACAGGAGTGTGTATGTGTGTGCAGTGTGTGGATTTTTCAAAGCCACAGACTAAATAACAAATATTGGAGAGACAGGGTGAGAGCGCATACATACATATACACACTCTGGTCTCTGGATGACTTAAAATAGGCTATTTCTGGATGCCCGGTCTACATTCGTTTTGTTAACCACGGCAGAGATCACATAAGAACTCACAAGCATCAGATTCAAGGGATAGTCCACCAGAATATATAAATTCTGTCATCATTTACTTACCTTCATATAGTTCCAAAACAGTATGAATTTCATTCTTATAAGTTGAATACAAAAACTTGGTTGCACATTACCATGCAAATGGGGATTTGAGCTTTCAAACTTTTAAAAAAAGTGTCTAGATGTTGTCAATATGACTTCTGCCTTATAAGTTCTGTGTGAGGAACAGACTATTGAATTATACACTGGTAATTGTCCTTTTCAGTGAGTTGTTAAACTCTTAGGATGGAACATTGAATCACAGGGTTGAATGGACCTGATGCGGAAATGAATCATTTAGACCAGTGTGAACTCAATCAGTCTAATTCATTGAAAATAACAAATTGGACATCTCTATTTCTCCCACATGCTAGGGCAGGTTTTCAGTGGATAATAACTTAAATGGCGGCTTGTTCCTTTCACAAATCTATCATATGACTTCAGAAGATTTGGAATAAAGCACCTAAACTACCGTATAAAGTTTGGGATGAGTACGAAGTTTTTTAAAGAAGTTTCTTACTCTCATCAAGGCTGCATTCATTTGATCAGAAATATAGAGAAATCAGTAAAATTGTGAAATATTATTGCAATATAATTTTCTATTTTAATATACTTCAAAATATAATTTATTTCTGTGATGCAAATCTGAATTTTTAGCATCATTACTCCAGTCTTTAGTTATACATGATGCTTCAGAAATCATTCTAATATGCTGATTCATTGTTAGCGTTGGAAACAGTTGTGCTGCTTAATTATTTGGAGCCTATAAATAGAAATCTTTTCTAAGATTATCACTTTTTATCAATTTTACACATCCTTTCTCAATTAAAGAATTAAAAGATTTATTGACCCCAAACTTTCGAATGGTAGCGAATATAATTACAAAAGATTTGTTTTAAATAAATGCTGTTCTTTTTGGGGGGTTTTTTTTCACTTTTACTTTCATCTATGAATCCCAAAATCAGTATCACAGGTTCAAAAAAAAATATTCGGCAGCATAACTGTTTTCAATATTCATAATACATTTAAATGATCTTGTGACACTGAAGACTGGAGTAATGATGCTGAAAATTCAGCTTTGCATCACAGAAATAAATAATATTTTAAAGTATATTAAAATAGAAAACTGTTATTTTAAATTGTAATAATATTTCATAATATAACTTTTTTTTCTGTATTTTTGATCAAATAAATGCAGCTTTGATGAGCAGAAGAGACTTCTTTAAAAAAACATAAAAAATCATAGTGATCCCAAACTTTTGAATGGCAGTTTAATTGTTCATTTGTTGCCTTTCTGAAGCTTGAACTCTTCAGTTCTCATTCTTTGCAATTGCAGAAATGTGTAGATTGACTAGCACATTCTCTAAAATATTTTACAGGATAAAGAATGTCATACAGGTTTGGAAGCAACAGGAGTATTAATTAGCATTTTAGGGTGAACTTATCTTTTAAAGGCTAATGTCTGTCCAGGAAACAGATTACTAAGTATTTTTGTTAATTCCCCCAGGATACACGCATAGACAGTCTCTTCTCTTTATCTCGTTCTTACTGTCTGTGATAGTGTAGTATGTTATATGACTCCTGTGCGATTATGGTCAGCCTGCAGTGGGCCAGCACGGTCTGGTTTATTGGGAGGAAGAGACCAGTCATATGTACACACAATGGAAAATATGAAAACATTTCTGAGCTGCTGACTTTATGTAGAGGGTATTGATGAGATACCAGTGCATCATAAATACCTGTTCACATTTTACAGTGTAAGGGAACCAGTCGACAGCTCTCTCATAATGTTCATCTCTGTTAAACAGCACATCAGATATATAGAACTAACTGGTCTGGGTTGGAGTTTAGGATCTGAACTGAATCAAATGTATTTCAGAACCTGTTTTGTAGAATATCACCGCGGGGATTCTAACTTGGTTTTGCTTCCGGATCCACTTTTTGCACCAGGAAAACACCGCCCCATAATGTGTCATTAAAACTTTGTATACATTTTAATTAGAATGAACTACAGGACCAATAATATAGGCTGAATAGGATAAATATACTGCTATTACCTGATATCTTTTACAGCAAGAAATCAAAGGTTCAAAGGAAAGCATTATATAAAAAGGTCTTTCAAACAACCTCTAGAGAAATAGTTGTAGCGTTTGTAAACTCTTTCTCTGAAAAGTATATGCAAGTTCAGCTAATAGCATCAGCTCCCCCCTGTGCCGTACTGGAGCAGACTGGATGTTAGAGGATTGTTTCTGTCTCCAGGCAGCAGAGGGGAATGTTGTAATAGTGATAATGGTAATCTGGTGGGTGCATTGAGGGTAATTGTAGATGATTTGCAGATGACAAAAAGAAAGAAGAGAAAAATAATGTCGAAACCAGTACAGGCCAAGTGATGTCATTTTTGGGCTTTAATCTGGTTTTGTTGTAGAAGAGTGAATTCTCTGGAAGATCTGAATGCTTTTGAACTTCATCGGCATCTCCGGTCCTGTAGTAAACACTCTCTCCCTAATTCTTCTTTCTTTTTAAAATAGAAATGATGACGATTATGGAGTTTAGCTGTGAATGTGTCAGTGCCTGTGATTTTTGTTTGAAGGTGTGTGTGGTCTTTTCTGGTATGACTGAGATGGTAAAGCCATCAGAGGGGAGTGACAGTGGGTGACACTCTCTACAGGGGGCTGAAGGCTGATACAAGACCAGCGTTAATTAGCTACTTAATGGGTTTCACATCCTCCAACATGCACTCACACATCACCTACTGCTTACATGCATTTATAAAGTTTAAGATTTTGTTGAAGTGACAGAGAGCAACCTTTTATTACATTTATTGTTTATGGTTCTTTATGTCTGTAAACAAACCGTCCAAAAGTTTAAGATTATCCTTGCTATTTTTGCCTTGATTTACTTGCTTACTTGGAAACATTAAAGGGATAGTTCACCCAAAAGTAAAAATTCTGTCATTAATTACTCACCCAATAATGACATCGCTGTTTTCTCTAGAGCTGCTTAATAAATGTCTTTATCTCATTGAATAATTGATTAACTTTACACAGTTATTAAACAGAATTGAATCAACAATGAACTGACTTTAAAGGAGAAGTTCACTTCCAAAACAAAGATTCACATATAATGTACTCATCCCCTTGTCATCCAAGATGTTCATGTCTTTCTTCAGTTGTAAAGAAATTGTTTTTTGAGGAAAACATTTAAGCATTTTTCTCCATATAATAGACTGCTATGGTGCCCCGAGTTTGAACTTCCAAAGTGCAGTTAAAATGCAGCTTCAAACAATCCCAAATGCGCTTGTAAACGATCCCAGTCAAGAAAGAAGGGTCTTATCTAGTTTAACGATCGATTATTTTCATAAAAATAACACATATTATATACTTTTTAATGTCAAACGCTCGTCTTGTCTTACTCTGCCTGGACTGTTTTTTTCCGGTTCATGACAGTTAGGGTATGTCAAAAAACTCCCATTTCATGTTCGCCCTCAACTTCAAAATCGTCCTATATCACTGTTTTACCTTTTTTGTTAAGGGTGTTTGATCTTCTTTGCATGTTCACTTTGCGAAGACTGTGTCGGTACTTCTGCAGCGATGTAGGATGATTTTGAAATGATTTTTGAATTTGAGGGAGAAAATACGATTTGAGTTTTTCGACATACCCTAACTGTCTTAAAACACAATACACAATACTCAGGGAGAGCAAGACAAGACGAGCGTTTGAGATTAACAAGTATTTAAACTGTATTCTTTTAACGAAAATAACTGATCGTTTCACAAGATGAGACCCTTCTTCCTCAGCTGGGATCGTTTGAAGCCGCATTTAAACTGCATTTTGGAAGTTCGAAATCGGGGCACCATATCAGTCTGTTATATGGAGAAAAATGCTGAAATGTTTTCCTCAAAAAAAAAATTCTTTACGACTGAAGAAAGAAAGACATGAGTATCTTGGATGACAAGTGGTGAGTACATCATATGTGAATCTTTGTTTCGAAAGTGGACTTCTCCTTTAACTGAAAAATTGACCTTATTATTGTCATCTTTTTAGTGATGCTTTACAGCAGTTGAAATTTGTTTGCATCATTAAAATAAGCTGCTTTGACACACTCTGTATTAAAATGGTTTTAAAAAAATACAATAAAAATCATTATAGATTATATTATTAGCATATTAGCTATTAAAAAATTATCTTGTGTACTTTAATTCAAACAAAAGAAAACTGACCTTTGACCCAGAAATATGAAAATGTAATATTGCTTATATTCTTTATTTTACATTAACCTTTTATACAAAATAAAGATGAAATATTTTAAATATTTTAAAAGGGAAAAAGCAGTGGTTAGAGACTTTTGCATGCACGGTATGTTTGGAAGTATGTACATACACTATCAGTCAAAAGTTTGAAATAATTAAGATTTTTTATAATGTTTTTCATGCTGATTTGGTGCTCATTTATCGTCAGTTATTATTGGTGCTCAGTTATTAAAAATGATTCTTATTATCAATGTTAAAAACCATTTTTGCTACTTAATTTTTTGCGGATACTATGATGAATGGATTCATGATGAAAAATGAACAGCATTTTTTTCAAATAATCAAAGAAGACTTTTGTAACATTAACGTCTTTACTGTCACTTTTGATTAATTTACTACGTCCTTGCTGAGTAGAAGTGCTTTTTTTATTTTGTTTATTTTAAATATCTTTCTCACCCCAACATTCAAGTGGTATCACAGTTTCTGCATAAGTATTAATCAGCACGACATTGAAACATTGAAAATAATATGTTTTTTCTTTCTTGAGCGTTAAATCAGCGTATTAGAGTGATTTCTGAAGGATCACGTGACACTGAAGACTGGAGTAATGGCTGCTGAATATTCAACTTTGCGTCATACTGTAGGAATAATTTAGATTTAAATATATAAAAAAAAATTTTTAAACTAAAATGTTCTTTTTAATCGTAATAATATTTTACAATATTAGTGTTTTGTCTATGTTTTGATCAAATAAATGCAGCCTTGGTGAGCATATGGACGTCATTTTGAAATCTCATAATTATTCCGGTAGTGTATGTATTAATTAATTCGTTTTTAACTTTTCAGTATTGCATAACCAGATGCTGCTTTGCAAGCACAAATGTGGCATTCATTATGCTAATAATCTGCCTTTAAATGCCAATACTTTGTAGAAACTTCTAACCATTTTAAAAGAAGTTTCCCTGTATTAGACACGCTTTGTGAAGGCTGTCTGTGCACTCACAAGGTGTTTGAGAGATAGATAAATCTCAACACATGTCCTTACTATGTGCCATTTAGTTCTGGCTTAACGTTTTTCTTTTCACTGCATGTCTGTGTGTGTGTACTGTATGGGAAGTGGGTGCATGAGATTTTTTTTTACTAATGAAATCCATAATAGGCCTCTCTTTACTGCACATTTCTGGTGTCTTTTTGTGGTCGCTGTTCCACTTTATAATCTGCCTGGTTATTTTGATGTATAAACTTGGTAACACAGGCGTTGTGCCATTAACAAATGCCACCTCTCTCCCCCTCTCTCTGGTTTAGAATAGAAACGCTAACGTGTCAAAAGAAGTCTTTTCCCTGCGGATGCAATTAAAATCTTAAAAAGGGAAATGCAGGCTTTGCACAGTTCCAAAACTGGAATGTGTGCGCCCGCCTTTGTGTGTGTGTGTATGTGTGTGTTGATGGAGAACGCTTACATATAAAAATCCATTCCAGTGTTTTATAAGTAATCCAATCAGATATGTTTCCATTGCAATACCTCAAAACAGAGCGTCTTGAAATTAATAGTATGAAGAGAACAAAGAATGAAAGAAACATCCACACAAGTCACATTTCCATCCACCTTTATTCATGCTGATGAGCTTTTCATGATGTAGTTTTTGTAGTTAAGTTTGTTGTTTTTTGACCGTCTTATTTGCACGTCTAGATATTCAACTTTATGATGTACAGTTGAAGTCAAATGTTGCATACACATTGCGAATCTATGAAATGTTAATTATTTTACCAAAATAAGAGGGATCATACAAAATGCATGTTATTTTTTATTTAGTACTGACCTGAATAATATATTTCACATTAAAGACGTTTACATACACTACCGTTCAAAAGTTTGGGGTCAGTACATTTTTATTGTTTTTTTTTGTTTGTTTTTTTAAGAAATTAATACTTTTATTCACCAAGGATGTATTAAGTTAATAATTAAAAGTTTATTAAAAGTTAATAATAAATAATTTACATTGTTATAAAATATTTATATTTTGAATAAACACTGTACTTTTTAAACTTGTTATTCATGAAAGAATCCTGAAAAAAAAAAAATCACAGGTTCCAAAAAATATTTGGCAGCACAACTGTTGATATTATCCAACATTGATCATTCTAATAATAAATCCGCATATTAGAATGATTTCTGAAGGATCATGTGACACTTAAGATTGGAGTAACAGCTGATAAAAATTCAGCTTTTCATCACAGGAATAAATTCTATTTTAAAGTATGTTAAAATAAAAAACATTATTTTATATTGTAAAAACATTTTGCAATATTACTGTTTTTTTCTATGTTTTTAATCAAATAAATGCAGCCTTGATGAGCATAAGAAACTTCTTTAAAGACTATTACAAGTCTTACTGACCCCAAACTTTTGAACGGTAGTGTAGGTCCACAAGAAAATAAGTTGAATTTATTAGAATTATCCCTTTCAAAAGTTTACATACACTTGATTGTGTTGTTACCTGAATGATTCACAGCTGTTTAGTGATAGTTGTTCATGAGTCCATGTTTGTCCTGAACAGTTAAACTGCCTGCTGTTCTTCAGAAAAATCCTTTAGGTCCCACAAATTCTTGGGTTTGTCAGCATTTTTTGTGTATTTTAACCCTTTCCAACAGTGACTGTATGATTTTGAGATCCATCTTTTCACACTGAGGACAACTGAGGGACTCCTATGCAACTATTACAAAAGATTCAAATGCTCACTGATTCTTCAGAAGGAAACACAATGCATTAAGAGTTTTTCTTTCTGGAGCATCAGTGAGCGTTTGAACCTTCTGTAGTAGTTGCATTTGTGTCCCTCAGTTGTCCTCAGTGTGAAAAGATGGATCTCAAAATCATATAGTCATTGCTGGAAATGGTTCAAATACACAAAAATGCTAAAAAAAAAACAAAACAAAGAATTTGTGGGACCTGAAGGATTTTTCTGAAGAACGGCAGGCAGTTTAACTGTTCAGGACAAACAAGGGACTCATGAACAACTACCAATAAAAACACAGCTGTGGATCATTTAGGTAACAACACAGTATTAAGAATCAAGCGTATGTAAACTTTTGAATGGGATCATTTTTATAAAAGCAACTATTATTTTCTCTTGTAGACTATATGCAAACGTCTTTTGTGTGAAATACCTTATTCAGGTCAGTACTATACAAAAAATAACATGCATTTTGTTTGATCCCTCTTATTTTGGTAAAATAATTAACATTTTGCAGATTCTGAAAGGTATATGTAAACGTTTGACCTTAACTGTAAATGCAGGGATCAATAAAGTTTAAAATGACAATTTACTGTGGTTTCCAGCTGAAATTAACAGTGGTGTCAATTAAACACCAACTACATTAATTCCTTGTCACTAATTGTTTACAGGGGCAGATTATTAATTAATAAAGCTTATTTGAATGTGGTTCCCTGCATAATAATGTTATGACCTCTGCACACTTTTTTTTGATGAAGTAAACTTGCTCGATAGGTACATCATCGTACTTGTGATGTGGAGCACTCAGTACGTGTCTGATGATAAAACAGCTGAAAGGCTCGCAGATTTGCTTCAGCTAATGCATTATCTCACATTTTGTGTTGGGTTTAGTGGTGGCGGTATGTTACTTTCAAATGCAATAGAGCATTAACCTTTAAACGCATCTCACCAGACATTTCATGTCCGAACTGCAGCTATACATACAATGACCAATGCAGTTTCAGACAAACCTGAACATGCTTTTAGCACCATTCACTAAACGTTGCACTTCGAAAGTGTTATGAAACATGCACAAAGCAACCGAATATCATTTTGCAGAGATATCACCACAGGCACGTTTTTTTCCAATGAGTCTGGGATGTATTTGAATGTGTGAGCACAAATGAGATTTGACAGCTACTGTGAGGTATTACTTTCAGTGAATATTAATGCATAATCATGAAGCCAAACTTTTGTAAGGGTTCAGAAGACTGGCTCAAGAGTCATATGGACTACTTCTATGGCAGTTTGACAGCATCCTTCCTAATTCATATTGGTTGTATGAAAAAATGAAAGCCACCAGGGTTTAAAATGAGGGTGAGTAATTGACAGAACTGTCATTTTGTGTGAACTAATAATTTAAATTTAACACACGTCAAGTCAAACTAGTCATCAAGGTTCCGAGGATTTTCAGATTCTCTCAAAAGTTCTAAAACATGAATAATTTGAACAGGTTCCACAAAGGTTCTTAATACTCTAGAACATTAATAAAACTATAAAAGATTACTCGGAAGCTCTTCATGACCTTCAGATGTAGGAGTTTCAGTCCACTTGACAAATTTCACCAGGTTACTTATCATCAAAGATCCATTCTTATTAGTTTACTATACAGACAAATGCTTTGTCAAAGTGGATAGAACTTCATATGCATTACTGTCTTGTGTTTACAAATAGATAAAGCAAGAAAGCTACGGTTTTCCACATTAATGATAAGGATAACTTCTGCTGCATGAAAATATACAGTTTGAGCTTCTCAGGCGCCCCTTTTAATCACTTATTCATTCCCCTCTGTCTCTGCTTCAATGAAATCTCTCTGCTTGTCTATAGGAGACTGAACGAACTATGTCAGATATGTAGAAGGAGAAGGAGAAAGAGAATACACACTTATGCAAACATTGTGGTTTTCTCTTAAAATCCTGTGTGGGAACAATGTGGAGCAGCTGACCCACAAATAACCCACTAAATATCTTAGCGAGTATAGAACACATTAACCCAGCCAAGCAAACTATATTAGCTATATTAGTTGTAACATACTGTATAAAGTGATCATATATGTAACGCTTTCATAAAGATATCTACATTCTTCTGAATGTGTGTTTGTGACAGAAACCAGCAGTGCAATGATACAGACTTGTTTTGTGTGTATGTGATAATGGGTGACATCTCCTGGCTTCCCATCACGTAAAGATAAAGTAGGGGTGACATACATATGTTTCAAGGGCTGTCTGGAGACATTCAAGCATAGAGTTATCGCACATGGTCGAGTCAGAGTGACGGGGCTGATAGCATGAGTGCCGCTTTCATGGAGCAAAGATGATACGCTGCTTTTTATGTCTGATGTCACTGAGACACTCCTCGCAGCGGTGTGTGTGTGTTAATGTGGTTGTTGACCTCACAGTCAGAGTCATGAATGTGTTTGAGTGTGTGTGACATTTGAGATTCTTGCTGAAAGACTCAAGAGGGTTTGGAGTGACTGAGGAAGGAGCACAATTGTCTATGTGTGACAGGGAGAAGGAAGATAAATAGTTCACCTAAAAATGAAAATTCTGTTATTATTACACGTTAATACGTCAATGTTGTTGAAACATTTTTAATCTGGACTTGGACTAGATGCAAATTTTGCAGAAGATGAAAGAGAATAGCACAAGCGCACAGTTTTGTTTACTACACACATACTGAAGCGTGCATGACGTTAGGGGTGTTTTCAACCTCTGCCGTACATGAACACATAGACATTATCTCTAGAACTGCTCTGAGAGTCACTTCATGAGCATTTTACAGTTTCTTCTAAAAAAAAAAAAACAAAAAAAACACAATATCATATACAAACAGAAACCTGTCAAAATAAAAGTTAGGTTTAACCTGGAAAAAAAAGAACTGTGACAGAAATATATTACTTCATGTAATAATATTACTACTACAAATAATAATTGTATTTAAAAAAAATTTTTTTTTTCCAGAAAAAAAAAAATAAAATAAAATCAGTTAATTAGAGATGCTTCTGATTATTAGAATTTAATGAAACCAATAAATGGAATCTAGACAATTATTGGAAAACACAGAATTTGGTAAAAATGAAACACATTTTATATGGCCTTAAAAATTTAATTTTTGTTTTAATACATTTTCTTGATTTCAATTTAGAAGACATTTTGACAGATATTTTTTAACCATATTTTTTCATTTTCATTTAATTAATTTAACCGTTAAATTTAGAAAATTTAGAAAAATTAAAATGGAATTTGTGAAAAAATAAAACGGATAAAAATTTTATTGTTGTATAAATTTAGAAGCAACTTACATATTTATGTTTAATACACACACAGACACACACATTTTGTTTCCATGTTTTATGGGGACATTCCATATGCGTAATGGTTTTTATACTGTACACACTGTATTTTCTATCGCCCTACACCAATCTTACACCTAGCAGGAGCCCTCACAGGAGACTGTGCACACTTTTACTTTCTGAATAAAACTCATTCTGCATGATTTATAAGCCTGTTTCCTCATGGGGACCTAAAAAATGTCAAAATTAACTGGTATTACTATCCTCGTGGGGACATTTGGTTCACCTATAACATGATAAATGCCAGGTACACACACACACACACGTTCACCAAGAATGCATTTTTTGATCAAAAATAAAAACAGCGTCAGCACGCTAGCTCGTCGCACTACGGGCGTCCTGTGTTTGAATCCCTACTAGAGGACCTTTCCCGATCCTGCCCCCTATCTCTCTCCCACTTCGCTTCCTGTCCTTTCTGATCGGTCCTGTCATAATTATGGCAAAAATAAATCTTTAAAAAAATAAAAATAAAAACAGTATTATTGTGAAATGCAACTTTATATCTCACAATTCGGACTTGCAATTGCATGATATAAAATCTAAAATATAAAATTTACATCTCGCAAATTCTGCCTTTATTTCTCAGAAATGGAACTTTATTTCTCAGAATTGCAAGTTTATGTCAGAATAAAAACAGGTTTATTGCCATTACCTGTTTTTATTTTTTATTTAGTGACAGAACGGGCTTCCATGGTCTTAAATACCACATGGTCCTTTTTTTTTTTAGTATTTTTAATCTTTGACTAAAAGAAAGTTCAAAAGAGCAACATTTATTTGAAATAATAGATTTTTTGAAACATTCTATATGTATCTACTGTCACTTGTTGAATAAACATTAATTTCTTACCAAAAAAGAAATCCTGGACTGGAGTCCATGGCATTAAAAACCTGTGCTACACCATATATGATGTAGACATGAAACTGTGCTTCATAACAGCAGTGACCTAACTGAGTGGTTTGTGGAGGTCATTTCATTTTTCTTGCTTTTGCTCATTTTCTTCACGCTTTTCACAGTCTGTAAATGCTTTGGCAAGTGAGAAGCCAATATGAGCCGAAAAATTAAATAAAACAGAGCGAGCGAGAGCAAGTAAGCGAGCGAGTGAGAGTCAAAGACCACCTCTTTGTTTCTTGATAGCTTTCACAGATGTTAAACACCAACCGCTCACTCCGAGCTCTTTATTAGCGCCTGATGCCTTTTAGAACATGAGCATGAAAACAGCTCACACACACTTTTCCTCTCTCCCTTTCCCTGTCACTGTCTTTCCATTCATCCTTTGGCTTTTTCTTTCACACAAACCCACAAATGGCCATATTTACTCTGCCTAAAGTACTCACAGTGACTGTGTGTGTGAATATGTTCAGTACTGTGCCATGTTTCCCCCTTTTCAGAGTCGGATTAAAACATGCTGTGTCATTAAGGTTCATGAGAAACATTTCTCAAGATTTGCTTTGTCTGAAAGTGTGTGTGTGACATCCTCTTGCTTAATTTATTTAGGCTTAAAACAGTAAAATAATGAATTCCATAAAGTTGGACTCAGACTTACAGTGGGTAATGATGTTTTTCATGTATGTAATTGTCTTTGTGAGAGTGTGTGTGTGTGTGTGTGTGTGTGTGTTTGTGGGTTGGGGCTCTTATGAAGCTGAACTAATGCGGCTCTGTTGTAAATCACACTAATAAGGCCGCAGCCGATCACACACTCACTCATTCCTCTCTTTCCTCATCCCTCGCTCTCGCTCTCCCCCTTTCCTCTCCTCCGTCGGCCAATAAATAACCTCTGGCCTGGCTGCGGACATAACGCTCACACTACAAAGGTTCGCCATCTCATATTTTCTGCGTAACGATGTCTGAAAAGGTAGGAGGGACCGCTGCTATCAGCAAATGAAATGCCATAAATGTGATTCATGAAGGAATGAAGGCGTCAGCTTATTCCTCCATCTTATCGCTCTATCACTGGCTCCTGCTATTTTTTTCCCCGTACTTGATCCCAATTATCATTCACAAGTGTTTTGCTCGGAGTTCCTGTAGTATTCCCTGAGGCCCCGCCTACATTTGGCACGTTGCCATGGGGACAACTGTCTGAGAGAATGTTCTCATGTCTCATGATGTCGTAAATTATCGCCACCGCTTCCCTCTCCACTTATCAGAGGAAGATAGAGATGTATTCCCTGCAGACAGATGGAGCGGGGAGGAGAAAGGGGGAAGATGATGTTTATGAGGGAAAGTTAAAAAGAGACAGAAAGAAAGGATGGGAGTATGTGGTCTGGTGTGTGTATGTGCTGTGATACCGAGCTGTTGATTTTGTGTGTGTAATAAATGAGTCAGTGGTTAAAAAACTTTCATGATGAGGTCGTAGTGTGGGGGGTGACTGATCCCCTTTGGCCTCCAACACACTTCCTCCTCAGACCTCCTCCACTATATGTAACACAAACACACACACACACACACACACACACACACACTACACTTAAGATTATTTTGTTTTTGAAAACAGGTCTGTAAACAAAACTGTATTTTTGATAAAAATATAGTAAAAGCAATACTATTGCAAAATATTATTAGTTTAAAAGAATGTATTTGAATATTTTTTTACAATGTAATTTATTCCTGCGATGACAAAGCTGAATTTTCAGCATCATTACTCCAGTCTTCAGTGTGACATGATTCTTCAGAAATCATTCTAATATGATGATTCACTGTTCAATAAACTTTTATTAATGTCACTGAAAATTGTTTTTGTGGAAACCATCATACATTTTTTACAGGATTCTCTGATGAACGAAACATTCAAAAGAACAGCATTTGTTTAAAAGAGAAATATTTTGTAGCCAAGTCTTTTTAATTCACTTTTTAATTAATTTACACTACCAGTCAAAAGATTTTTAATGTCTCTTCTGCTCACCAAGCCTGCATTTATTTGATCCAAAGTACAGCAAAAACAGTACAATTTTGAAATGTTTTTACTATTTAAAATAACTGTTTTCTATTTGAACATATTTTAAAATGAAATTTATTCCTGTGATCAAAGCTAAATTTCCAGCATCATTACTCCAGTCTTCAGTGTCACATGATTGTTCAGAAATTGTATTAAAATGTAAAATGTGTTTTAAAATGTTTCAAGAAACATTATTATTATTATTATTATTATTATCATCATCATCATCAATATTTAAAACAGTTGAATACATTTTTTTCAGGATTCTATGATGAATAGAAAGATCCAAAGATCAGCATTTATCTGAAATAAAAAGCTTTTGTAACATTATACACCATACCATTCAAAAAGCTTGGAGTCAGTACAATTTTGGGAAAGAAATTATAGAAATTAATCAAAGTTGATGATAAAGACATTTTATAATGTTACAGAAGAAATTCTACTCAGCTGTTTTCAACATAATAATAATACTAATACATTTTTTGAGCAGCAAATCAGAATATTAGAATGAATATTTTTAAATTGGCACTGTTTTTGCTGTACTTTGGTTCAAATAAATGCAGGCTTGGTGAGCAGAAGAGACTTCTTTAAAGAACATTGAAAATCTTCTAAAGTCAATTAATTAATTGAATATTAAGAGAATCATAAACAGGCAGTGTTTGCATGAGTGACAGTTTGAGGAACACATCATGTGTTGTTTAATATTTTTGTGGAAACCGTGATGTTTTTTTTCTCCAAAATCGTTGATGGATAGAAAGTTTAAAAGAACAGCATTATTTGAATGTCCATCAGTTTGTTCTCTCTCAAAAACTCCTCTTAATTACTCTGAAGTCTGTTCAAAATGCTCAAGAATATCTTTATCTGTTAATCACATCTTAAGGTCTCTTGGTTTTATTGTACTGCTAAAGCTTACAATCAGAAACAGATTGTTACTCCCTATAATCAGGTTCTCTACCAATGGTTATTTAACTAAGTTGGTGAATGGTCAGGCAACGACAACCGTTATATACACACATGCCACTCTAAAACCCAGTGCCAAGGGGCAAGAGCGCACACATGTAATTGACCATATAAATATGGGTTTCTTTTAAAAATGTGAAATAGTTTTTTTTTGATCTAATATTAAACCAACATGTTTAACCTTTGCTTGTGTTAATGTAAGTTCAACGGGTGTTGCAAAATGTAAATCTGTATGTGTTTATTGTTGAGTGCATATGGTTTATGTACATGTGCTGTACTGTATATCCATACGGACTTTTATGCGTTATACTTCAGCTAATAAACCTCAGGACATTAATGTAGTGTTAATCCAGGTGCTTCCAAAAAGGCAGCCATTACATTTCTCTCCAGTCATGACCTCCCTATCTCAGCCTCATTAAGTCTGGAGAAAAACCTCGTACCTACCACAACCACAGACAAAATACCAACCTCTCGCTCTCTCTCCAGGATATCATGAGTGTTTTTGTAAGCCCAGCTAATTAGTTTCACTCTCTCTCTCGCTCCCTGTATGTTTAACTGGTCATCAGTGGTCATAAATGTGCTGTTGATTTGGTTACTTCCTGAGACAATGGCAAAATTGTTTTATGTGCCATTCAATTAGCAGCTGCTGCTGGGCCGCTCCATCTGGAGCTCTTTATGCTGAGAGAGTGATGAGGAGAGAGAGACGTGCAAAGCCACAGTCTCCGCTGATGGAGGACCAAACGACAGGGAGAACCGTGGCGTCCCCAAAAGCCTGAGCCCAAACAGAGAAAGGAGAGAAAAAGTCTCTTCGCTCCTGTGGACATAGAACGAACACCCCACAGATCATTTATTATATCATTGTAAAATTGCCTCTTTTGAGTGGAAACAGACACACGCTGTTTTTGTGCATGTCTCTTTAAATGCAAATGAGCTGCTTACCCCCCGCCCCCTTTTCTAGAATAGGGCTGTGCCTTTACAGCTTGTACCACAGATACTCTGCTAAAAAATAATCTGTTTGGTTTTGATTATCATGTCTATCGCACTGAAATCATGTGTTTTAAACCATAATAGTTTAAACTTCGGATATATGGTTTTCTGAGAGCACACATCTGAAGCATGTGCACAGAAAGCAGCTGTGACACGGCATGTAGGTACTGCACTAAAGCCCGAAGTATATCTAGTTTTTGTATGCGTACGCTAGCCTTTCAAAGTATACTCCATTTGAAGATGTGGGCAAATGCGGGTAGTCGACATATGCACTCTAGAAAGCTTCATCCATGTCCAGTGTCTGCTCTATTTTTCCCTGTTCAGTTAGGACTGATAAAAAAAAATTTCTGAACTCTTTTAAGCCAAGGCTGAGCTGTCTCATATCCTCTCTCTTAAAAAGTGAAGTATACTCTGGGCTTAAGTTCTCTTTCATGTCTTATCCCGCTTAAACTGTCAAATACACACAAGTTTATGTTAAAAACACAGGAGTTACAAAAACAGTTGGTTAAGTCTGTGAAGGTAAACAGTTGGGGAAAAAAAGTTTCTAATATAACTGCAAGCAGCGATTAATGGGGTTCAAGCGCTTAAGGCATTTAAGCAAATTACATATATTATTTAGCAAGGCTGTACCCACCTAAATCAATGTTTAAAAAAGCATTTTTGGCAAATCCAGGTCATTTACCATGGAAATACAGTGTTTTTGAGTCCCTTTTTAACTGTTAAAGTGCCAACTGTAGTCCAATCTCCTTAAAAGTTTGCATGCTTCTTAAGAATCACCTGTTTGGTTAGCAGGTTTTGTGAAGTTTTGAGTTTTCTATTAGGCTTTATAGGATTTTGGGTAAATTTGGACAGGCCCCTTTTTAAAACGACCTAGTTATGGGGTTAAGTCTAGAAGGGAAACAGCTCTGGCTACTGGGCATGCGCACTTCGATCTAACGTTATTTTTGTTGAGGTGTACAACAATAATACTGTTTTTGTATTATAGTAAGGGCTAAGTTTAGGGTTGGGGTCGGTGTAGACGTTAATAAAACACAATCTATTAGGTAGAACAATTAATTTCATTGTCAGTTTCCGGTCTGAGCTGTATCCCATCTAGCTACAATCCCATTATAGCCTCCCAAAGGGTAAATTTCAATTTTTTTTTTATTGATAATTATTTACCTAGAGAGTCCAGAGAATTGTACTGCAGTGTTTTTTTTTTTTTCCAGATTGAGCAAAAAACTTACGACTAGTTCGCAAAAGCAGGTTTTTGACATCTTCTCATTTAACAAACGATTTGATTGACAGCAGTGGTTCTAGAGGCGAAGTTGTCCAGAATGAGGAGTTCTATTGTATGATATGAATATTGCGCATCCCTTTGCAATGGTGAGTCGAAAGTTCAACTTTTATTTTGATAATTATTGATATTAACTCTCCAGAGAATCTTTCTGCACTGGTTTGGTACTGATCGAGCGAAAAACCTAGGATTAGTTTGCAAAAATAGTAGGCTCACAATCGAATCTGTGCCAAGGATTCCAACAACATAAGACACTTAAGCCTGCGACTGATGGTTTAGGAGTTATGAGTGATTTCGTAATTTTGTTTGCTGTAGCGCCCCCGTCAGGCCGAATGGGGTGACCCTTGGTCACGTTGTAGGGGGTGTGAGTACTACCATCCCTCCAATTTTCTAATCTCTACGACTTATGGTTTGGTCTGCAAACTGCACAGTTTTACGGCCCCGTGGTTGGAAAGGTGCAGGTTAATATTATAATAAGATCCCATTAGGCCACGGGGGCAGCCGTGGCCTAATGGTTAGGGAGTCGGGCTTGTAACCGAAAGGTTGCAGGTTCGAGTCCCAGGTCTGGCAGGGATTGAAGGTGAGAGTGAATATCCAGCGCTCTCTCTCCACCCTCAATACCACGACTGAGGTGAGTCCCTTGAGCAAGGCACCGATCCCCCAACTGCTCCCCGGGCGCCGCAGCGATAGCAATATGGCTGCCCACTGCTCCGGGTGTGTGTTCACGGTGTGTGTGTGCGTGTTTGATCACTTCTCACTACTGTGTGTGTGTGTGCACTTGGATGGGTTAAATGCAGAGCACAAATTCCGAGTATGGGTCACCATACTTGGCCACACGTCACGTCCTTTCCTTCCTTCCTTTCCTTTATACATCACGGGGGAGCGAAATCTAAGCGGCTTGTTTTTTTACATGCTTGCAAAAAAAAGGCTTACTTTTAGTTAAGTTTTTCTGGGTTGTGGGATTTTAGCACTTGAATATGAAAAAAGTCACATTTTTCGTGATATGTCACCTTTAAATGAGTTCTACATTTAATTTGTGTCCATAACTGTAAATCAGCACAAACAAATGAGTCTCATTTTGGCACAAACATGTTTGTAGCCATGTTTGAGTACAACATACTTCAAGTATTTTATTGCATATCCAAAACATAGGTTTCAGAACTATTGGCGCTGTCTAAGAATATTTAAAGGCAAACAAAGTGGCGGCTGTTATGAAATCCTATGCTTTACAGTTGGTCTCCATTTCCAAGAACTGTATTGCTGCCTTTCTCCAATTCTAGTTTCCCTAGGGTTTAAATATGAGTTTGCACGCATGTAAAATACCTTTGTCCATCACCATGGGTAAAACCGCAGAGCTTTCAGCAGAAAATTGACAGATGATTGTTGAACTGCTCAGATCAGGTAACAGATATAAAAGAATACATAAACAGTTGGAAATACCGCTAAGCACAAAGGCTAAAATCAAAACGTTTCAGAAGTCTGGAACAACTGCGGATTTGCCAGAAAATTATGCGTGGGGATTTTGCCCCCCACACTGAGTGAGGAACACGATGAGAGAGGCGTAGAGGAATCCAGGGGTCATGGGCTCCGAATTCCACACTTTAGAATCAGCTGTTAGATGACACGTCAACGTCAACAAGCGCTTAGGAAAGGATGCACAGATGAAGCCATTGCTGAGCACAGACCACAAACTGCAGTGCCTGAACTTTGCCGGGAGTTGTATTTCAACTGGAATTGTGTCTTGTGGTCAGATGAGACCAAAACTGACCTTTTTGCCCATATACAATGTCATAATTTTTGGTGTCAGAGAAATGCATGCAAGGAAAAGCACCTGACACACACAATAAAGTGTGGTGCTTTAGGGCTATTTTGCTTCTAGTGGTCTGGAGGCATTTGCAAAGGTGAATTGTAAAATGAATTCCACGGAGTACTATAGTGTTAAAAACACATAATTGTAACAGAAAATTGACATGAAAATGGTGTGTGTATGTGTGTGTATATATATTTATATATATATATAGCATCATATGGCTTTCTGTTTTACCACTTGTTTTATTCTAGTGGTTATCAGCATATTTTACAGTACAACATAGGTTTAAGTCGTTCAGATATGTTAAATTATAATAATATATGGCTGTGACCTGTAAAACATACAGCCTCCAAAATGACACCCTATAATGCCGTGAACATTGTCACTGTATTTTTTTAGTAGGTTTTACCATGGCTGCCCAAAACCTGCTTGCTCTTGCCAGGAGGTTCAGACTTGGCCAGTTTGGACCTTTCAGCAAGATTATATCACAGAAATGGTTTCTAGGAACATACTGTGTTTTATGAAGGCCACCCAGTCTTGGGATTTGAATCTTATTTAAAACACAGGATTTTTTTTGTACCTTCACTATTTGACTCCATAAATGCTGTTCTTGAAGAGAACAAGCTTCTAGTTCCTCCTGCTGATGAGCATCACGTCTGACAGTAGCGATGGTGTTTCCTGGATATCTGTATTTTGTGTATGTCTAACATAGTGCTTTGCTTTCTCAACATGGAGTTGAACTTTAGACTCATCAGACCGCAAAGTTTTCTTCTTAAGCTTTCAGGTTTTGTCAATTAGCTTCTAACAAACTCCAGGCGTTACTTAATATTGGCCGTTCTTTGATGTGGTTTTCTTTCAGAAGTTCTCTGAAAGAGGCTGAATATGCTGGAGAGACTGTTGATGTCAGAGCATTTTGTTTTCCATTTTAGCCAAAGAGTTGGAAGTTGAAAGATCTCGTAAATGTCAGTGATATTTACTGTGCAATCAAGCATTTGAACACAAGTATGTGTCAAATTAACAACAATAATAATGCGTTAATGTGTTTGTGATCTCATAAGATAAATATTTCACTCAATGTAAAGGTGTGTATATATACACATTAAATAGTTTGCAGATACAGTGTATGTTTAATGTATTTCTGGAAACAAACACAGAGCATTTTACACATTTGGCTTCTGTCAGAGTGATTTGTTGTTGTTCATTTGAGAATTACAGAAATGGTTTGCTACACTACCAGTCAAAAGTTTTTTAATGTTTTTTGAAAAATTCTCTTCTGCTCACCAAGCCTGCATTTATTTGATCCAAAATACAGCAAAAGCAGTAATTTTGTGAAAATATTTGTACTATTTCAAATTTAATTTATTCCTGTGATCAAAGCTAAATTTTCAGCATCATGTCAGTCTTCACTGTCACATGATCCTTCAGAAATCATTCTAATATGCTGATTTGCTGTTAATAAAAACATTTATTATTATTATTAGCAAAATTAAAAACAGTTGAGAAAGATCCAAATATTAATAGAAATTAATACTTTTATTTAGCAAGGATCAGAATCATGTGAATGATACTAAAAATTCAGCTTTTAAATCACAGGAATAAATTACATTTTAACATATATTCAAATAAAAAAAAGTTATTTTAAATAGTAAAAATATTTCAAAATTTTACTGTTTTTGCTGCACTTTGGATCAAATAAATGCAGGCGTGGTGAGCAGAAGAGACTTATTTAAAAAACATTAAAAATCTTACCGTTCAAAAACTTTTGACTGGTAGTGTATATGTTATGCAAATTGTTGAATAAAGCATGCTAATAATTCTTACTTTTTTGTAGCTTCGTCAACAAGTGTAGAACTTGTTGAACAAGTAGAACTTTAGAAGTCATGCATGTTTTTTTAGTTGTGTGCACTTTGAAAATATTATAGTGCTGCAGGTCAAAAATAGTCTTATTGTAGGATAGACAGATCTTATACTGGGTACATTGTATGTTTTTGCACAATACAAACAAAGCTGTCCCCGATTTGTAGTTGCTTGGTGACATTGTTGACTAAGACACACCATAAAATGGCTTTGGCTACTTGAACTGTTAGATGAAATGTGGTTGCTACCCTAAAACAAATAATATGTTTTAGATGGTGGGTAGTTAGCATAAAAAAAAGATCTAGTTACGCAAATATACTCTTAAAAAAAAAAGAAAATTCTGTCATTAATTACTCCCCCTCATATCGTTCCAAACCCGTAAGACCTTCATTTATCTTCGGAACACAAATTAGGGTGTTTTTGATTAAATATGAGAGCCTTCGGACGCTGCATAGACAGCAATGGAACAACCACATTCAAGGCCCAGAAAGGTAGTAAGGACATCTTTAAAATAGCCCATGTGACATCAGTGGTTCAACCGTAATGTTATGAAGCTACAAGATTACTTTTTGTGCACAAAGAAAACAAAAACAGCCTAAAATAATGGCAACACAAACTGCCTTTCAGACATATAGTTTCTTTGTGATGTTCACATTTGAAAGTGTTTCCCTTTTTTAAATTTATGTATCATTTGCTCTGATTTTTGTCTCTGAAGGGAATTACTGAAGTGGTATTAACTGTGTACTTTAGTCTTAGTGATGCATGTGTGTGTGTGTGTGAAGATGGTCCCTCTTGATAGTTCCCGGGTGGAATGTGCGAGCAGACGCTGTCATCGCCCGTTGCTGTGGCACCTCCTCATGGCAGTGTTTTCCTTAGCGATAGCATTATTTTGACTAGTCCGGAGTTTCTGAGATGGATGAAGGAATGGCAGGAGAGACATATGAAGGGATGGAGGGAGATTCTGTTTTCCTTTTTGTGAACGTGTGATAGGAGGTGGGCCTGATGACAGATAGAGCAAACAGAGCGTACGGAGAATGAGAAAGAGAGAAAGTGAACAATGACAATTTGAGTCTGACATAAGAATGTGAATTTGAGGCACATGTAGAGGAGGACTATATGCTATTTAAAGGGTTAGTTTACTCACTGTCATGTCGTTTCAAACCAGTATGAATTTGTTTCTTCTGTTGAGCACAAAAGAAGATATTTTGAAGAATCTTGGTAAGCAAACAGTTGATGGTAGCCAAAGACTTCCATAGTATGGAAAATGCACCATAGAAATCAATGGCTACTGTCAACTGTTTGGTCACCCACATTCTTCAAAATATCTTCTTTTGTGTTCATTTACATTTTTATCTGAACTATCCCTTTAATGTATACTATATAGAGATTTGGACTTGAGCACATAATACATAATGGAAGTCTTTTGTAACATAATAAAAGTCTTTGCCTTCTTTTAATGCATCATTGCCAAATAAAAGCCTTAGTTCCTTAAAAAATCTTACTGACCCCATATCTTTGAATGGTAGTGCATAAATGTAATAATTTGTTAAATACTCTAATTTGTACTCTAATTTTTACATTTTAGTGTCTTGAATGAGTAAAGCATTAGCAGTAAACAGTTTACACATTGTTAGTTAATTGATGTTGTAAACATGTTAATATGTGTGTAATATGGACACAGTGGCAATAAACGCTGCTTACTGACTAGAGATGTCCTGTAAACACCAAAATCCACTCATAATTCTTGTAAAAACAATTTTTGTATAAACAAAGCTAATGATACAAAGATATTTCTGCTTAAAAAATATTCTGGATGCAAGGCCAGTTTTTGAATGGTCTTCCAGATGTTCTGGAAGACCATTCAAAAAGTGGCCTTGCATACGGAATATTTCTTAAGCAGAAATATCTTTGTATCATTGGATTTGTTTATACAAAAATTGTTTTTACAAAAAGCTGGCCTAAAAAAGCTACTTTTGTCATACGGCAAGAATATTTGGAATGAGGATAATATGGTTAAATAAAAGTTTTTTTTATTGGCAACAATGGTTCCAGCATCCAAGGAACCATTCCGTTTCATAAAAGGTTGTTTACTGAAGACTTATGAGTTACGTGTATGTGTATGTGTTTTGTTTTTTTCATCTTCAAATTCATGTGAAGAAGTTAGGACACCATATTGAATTTCATGGTTTTCTGTATCAGGACATCAGGACAAAAATTATCTGGTCCTTGGCAGGTCTTAAAATTTGGAAAATAAAATAAACATCAGATAACATCAGATAAACATCATTACATGGCATATCACACAGTGTCATTATTTATTTAAGAAAAATACAGCCAAGAGGGAAAGGCCATGTGTGACAAAGTTAGGACACCCTATGAGTCAATTGCCTGTAGATCCACTTTTAGTAGCTGTAACTTGAATCATTCATTTTCTGTGTGACTTTATCAGTCTCCCACATCGCTCTGGAGAAATCTGGACCACTCTTCTTTTCAACGTTGCTCCAGTTTATTGAGGTTTGTGGGCATTTGCTTATGCACAGCTCTCACCACAGCATTTGAGTCAGGATGAGCTCTGGACTTTGACTGGGCTATTGCAACACATTGACTTCTTTCAGATTTGATTCCTCACCAGATTTGCTGGTGTGCTTGGGATCACTGTCCTGTTGCATGACCCAATTTTGGCCGAACATTAGATGTCGGACAGATTCCCTCGCATTTGAGTCCAGAATACTTAGATATACAGAGGAGTTCATGGCCAACTCAGTGACTGTGAGGTGCCCAGGTCCTGTGGCTACATAACAAGCCCAAAATTATCAGCCCTCCTCCAGCATGCTTATCTTTTGGTATGAGGTGTTTGTGCTGATATGCTCTTTAGATTTTCACCAAACTTGGCGCTGTGCATTATGGCCAGACATCTCCACTTCGGTCTCATCTGTTCAAAGGACATTAATCTAGAAGACTTGTGTTTTTTTTCAGATGCAACTTTGCAGACCTAAACTGTGCTGCAATGTTTCTTTTTTTAGATAGAAGAGGCTTTCTTCTGCCAAGCCTTCCAAACATGCCATTTTTGTCCCATACTTTTCTGATGGTATTGTCATGAACTTTATCATTTAACATGTTAACTGAGGCCTGTAGAGTCTGAGGTGTAGTTCCTGGGTTGTGTGCCATTTCTGTGAGCTTTACACAGTCTGTTTTAAATGTCTTCCACTTCAGACCTCTCAGATTGTGGCAGCAACAGTTGCTTCTCTAAGGTGATTAGTGATGTCTTACCTCCTCGGCATTGTGTTAACACACACCTTAAGGCTCCAGACCAGCAAACTGTAAAAGCTTATGCTTTTATAGAGGCGCTTAGACTTGCTGATGATCAGTTAATCAAAAGTATTTGATTAGCAGTGCTTGACTGTTATTTACCCTCTTAATTCCAGTGTTAACAGTAAGAGTGTCCTAACTTTGTCACACATGGCTTTTCCATTTTGGCTTTATTTTTGTTCAGTAAATAATGACACAGTGCAATTTGTCATGTATTGTTATTCATCTGAGGTTTTATTTTCGAAAGACCAGCCAAGGACCAGTTTTTTTAATGATGTTCTAATACGGAAAACCATGGAATTTAATAGGGTGTCCTAACTTTTTCACATGACTGTATATATATTTTTTAACCAAATTCATTTTTTTCCATTAATTGTGTGGATTCCATTTTAATGGTTTCATTAAATTTGAATAATCAAAGCATGTCTAATTGATTTTATGAAAAAATAATTTATTATTATTTTATTTATTTATTGAAATACTGTGTGTATTCATACTTTTCTGGTAAATAAATTCTGGTAAATAAGTTTTCTGGTAAAAATTCCTTTAAAAATAATGTTTTAATAGTAATTTTTAAGTTAAACCGAACTTTTGTTGTGACTGGTTGCTGTGAAAACTTTTTAAGTTGTTGTTTGTATATGATATGATGATAGTTTTTCTTAAAAGAAATGGTAAAATGTTCATAAAGCGACTCTCAGAGCAGTTCTAGAGATTATGTTTTTGTCTTCATGCACTCATATTTGAGAGCAGAGGCCACACGTGCTTCAGTATGTGAGTAGTAAATGAAACTGTGCATCTGCACCATTCATTCACACAGAGACACGCAGAACGTGGGATTCATATTTAAATAGTATTTTTGCAGCTTAATATTCACAGACACTAGTTCATATCACATTTTGATGTGTACTGACCTACTGTTGATTTATTCATATGAAATTTGGCAAAGTCTGGCATTATATAGTAAATTCCATTTTTATGACTGGATTCTGCGAATCCGTCCGCATTTTCTGCTTCACTGAAATTATAGGTTCCTAGTTATGTGCCATAGTTTTTAATACTTAAGGTTAATTATAATCATACGACAACAAGGCTGTGATCAATATTTCCAGAAATTATAAATGATCAAAAAACACAAATAAAAAGTTTTATTCTTAGTACTATGTAATTACAAATCCTTTTAAAGAAGAGAAAAATATGTAGACCAGCCTTGACTGCTGTTATGTCATTTTTTTAACTTGAGGAAAGTCTGGCAGGTTACTCCTTGATGTAAATACATGTTCCTAACAGAGCAGCCCACTGCTTATGCCGTGACCTTTAACCTTTGACCTCAGAGCTCACCATGTGGTGTCAGCACTGTCTCGCTGTTTCTTCACTTGAACATATTGGGCTATGTTGAACACCCACCCGCACAAACACACACACACACAAACTCCAAAAAAGCCATGTTTCATGTATTTAACATGTTTGTTTGTGAGAATTCAGTTATAAACATTGCTGATTCTGCCTTTTTTAAACTAGCTTGAGGAACTGAAGTTTGCTGAAGTTCCTCTGATGTGTTTGTATGTGTGTATTTTAAGCATTCCTTTCCTCTCTAGATTAAATTAGCAACTCTAGCCATGCAGGGTCTGGGTAGTTAAAACTCTAAGTTTGGTTGAGGCCGTCTAAAAACTGCCTGATTGTAAATATCTTCCACCACAGTGCTCAGATCTGCTGTAATGACACGATGTATGTGGTAACAATGCAGTGCAAGCCTCACAATCTGTCATTACGCTTTATGAAGGACCCAAACATGTGGCTCTTTATGGACAAACCTCAGAGTCAATCACACGTCCCTTCTGTTGGCACTGGACATATAGACAAACATATGCATGTATAAATACCTGAGAATACACAAGAATTACGTGAGAAGCCAAATTGCATAAGATTCAGGGATTTTTTAAAAATTATATATCTTAAATGAAGGGTATTTTTTTGTCGTTTTTTTGTATAGAAAATTTGACTTGACTTATACAGTTGAAGTCAAAAATCTGCAAAATGATCATTATTTTACCAAAATAAAAGGGATCACACAAAACGCATGTTATTTTTATGTAGTGCTGACCTGAATAAGATATTTCACCTAAAAGGGGGGTGAAAACTTTTTGAATTTGACGATCAGGGCATGTTTAACTTTTGTCTTCTGGGGAACATGTAAGTATCTTCTATAGCTTCTGAAGGGCAGTACTAAATAAAATAAAAAAGATATTTAAGCAAAATTAGAAAAATGTACACATTTTCATTCTGTTCAAAAGTTTACTTTTCTTAATGCGTCGTTTTTCCTTCTGAAGCATCAGTGAGTGTTTGAACCTTCTGTAATCGTTGCATATGAGTCCCTCAGTTGTCCCCAGTTGTGTGATAAGATGGATCTCAAAATTATACAGGCACTGATGAAAAGGGTTCATATACACAAAAATGCTGAAAAACCAAAGAAATTTGTGGGACCTGAAAGACTTTACTGAAGAACAGCAGGCAGTTTAACTGTTCAGGACAAACAAGGGACTCATGGAACAAGGAACAACTATCACTAAAAAAAAACAGCTGTGGATCATTCAGGTAACAACACAGTATTAAGAATCAAGCGTATGTAAACTTTTGAATAGGGATATCATTTTTATAAATTCAACTATTATTTTCTCTTGTAGACTATATATAAATGTCTTTTACGTGAAATATCTTATTCAAGTCAGTACTAAATAAAAAAACAACATGCATTTTCGTATGATCCCTCTTATTTTGGTAAAACAACATTTTGCAGATTCTGCAAGGTGTATGTAAATTTTTGACTTAAAATGTATATGTGTGAAGGAAAGGAAATGAGTCAATCTCTGGATGTTGCAAGTAATTTGTCAGTTACTCAACAAAACCTCCAAAGGGCTCTGAGTTATAATCTTAGGAGTGTTATGAAAAAAAATCCTGGGTTGTTAGATATTACCAGGTTGGTAGAGAACTGTAAAAGAGTGGGAGAGCGAATGAGGCATTGCGATAAGAAGGGGCAAAGGGGCAAGGCGAATGAGAGAGTGGGCTGTGTGATTTGTGGCTAGTAATAAAGGTGGTGTATGTGTTCTGTTGTTTTAGTGTGATAGAGCAGAGCTGGTCAAACTCCCACTACAGGAATGCACGACTCACACTTTATCTTTTATGCATTGAATCACACTTGCGTGTGCAATGTAGATGCCTCTTCAAAAAAAGAAAGGAACAGCAACAGGTAACGTGGGAACTGTTGCATCAGGTGTAAATTAAATTGGGTCATGCACAGGCTGATGCACACACTGACAGAGGTCACACACGGGCCACACACGATGCGCAAGCTCCTTGTTAACACTTCTGTCTGCGGAGATGTGGTGTCAAAGGCACTCAAATAAACACGAACAGCAAACTTTGACTCCAGCAGATAAAAGATATTAAGCATTATGCGCTCTCAGAAAAAAAGGTACAAAAGCTGTCACTGGAGGGACTAAAATGTACAATACAGGTACTAATATGAGCATTTTAGGTAGGTACTAATGTGTATCTTAAATTATTAATACGCATTGGTAAATAAGTTTAGAATTAGTTTAGAATTGTGATATAAATCACATTCTGACTTTACTTGCAAATCCGAGTTTGTATCTTGCAATTTTGACTTTTTTCTTGCAATTACGAGTTTATATCTTGCAATTCTGACTTATGTCTCACAATTCTGACGTTCTTCTTAGGATTGCATAATATAAACTAACATTCCGAGAAATAAACTCAGAATTGCCAGATAAAAACTTGCAATTCTGACTTTTTTTCTCACAAATGCGAGTTTGTATTTTACAATTCTGACTTTTCTCACAATTCAGATTTTGTTTCTTGCATATGCGAGTTTGTATCTTACAGTTCTGACTTTTTTCTTGCAACTGCGAGTTTATATCTTGCAATTCTGACTTTTTTCTCGCAATTCCAACTTTCTTCTCAGAATTGGGTGATATAAACTCACAATTGCGAGAAATAAAGTCAGGATTGCAAGATTAAAACTCGCAAAAACTTTTTTCTCGCAAACACGAGTTTGTATCTCGCAATCCTGACTTTTCTCACAATTCTGACTTTTTTCTTGCAAATGTGAGTTTGTATCTTGCAATTTTGACTGTTCGCACAGTGTGTTTTGTGATATAACTCACAACTGCAAGAAATAAAGAATTGCAAGATAAAAACTCACATTTCTGACTTTTTCCTCGCAAATGTGAGTTTGTTTCTCACAATTCTGATGTATCTCGCAATTTTGCACTATTTTGAGTTTATATCTCACAATTCTGTCTTTTTTCTCGCAAAATGTGAGTTTGTATCTCGTAATTCTGTTTTTCTCGTAAAAACTTGTTTTTCTCAAAATTCTGACTTTTTTTCTCTGAATTGTGAGATAGAAACTTGCAATTGCGAGATATAAAGTCTAATTTTGAGGGGATAAAAAGTTCTCAGAATTTTGAGTTAACTCTCAGTTGTATGTTATAAAGTCAGAATTGCGAGATGTAAACTTGCAATTCTGAGAACAAAGTCACAATTGCGAGATATAAACTCAGAATTCTAAGAAAAAAGTCAGAATTGCAAGTTTATGTCTCAATTCTGACTGTATAACTCGCAATTGCGAGTTTATATCTCACAATTCTGAGAAAAAGTCAGAATTGCGAGATATAAACTCGCAATTGCAAGAAAAAAGTCAGAATTGTGAGATAAAAAAACACTGTTACCTTTTTATTTTTTATTCAGAGGAAACAGATTTCCATACTTTAGTGAGGTTTATGGGAAAATTAACAATGTAATGTTTAAATCATGTTTAATTAGTATTTATTTTAAATTAAAATGTATAAAATGTCAGTAATGTTGACTTTTTTTTTTTTCACTGAAATTAAGTGTTCTTAAAATAAAGGATTAGTTTATCATATCCCATTGGCATTTTTTACTCTTATTTAAAAAGTGTCTTGTTGCAAGGATGTTTAGATAATTGTACTGGAAAACAAGACAAAATACTAATTAAGTAACTGCAGTCAAACAAATGTGATTCCGTTTTGAGAGCATTTATAGCTATGTATGTGCATGTATGTTGTCCCTGAGGTGAAATGGTCTAAGAAGTATGTATTTTGTGTGTGTGTAAGATGTGTGATGAAGCGGTCTCTTGTGGAGACTTGCGTTGTGGATCATTGAGTATGTGATGGAAGGTGTTCATGAGGAATTTACATTAGCACCGAGAGAAAATAAACTTAGCACATAGTATACACACATGCTCACACACACAATAAAGGAAAAAGGAGAGAGAGACAGCAATGGAGAGCGAGAAAGGGAAACGGAGAGCAGGAAAGAAAAAAGGGGGGAGTATTATAAAAAAAACAAAATACAGGACGCTTGAGTGAAATTGAGTAAAAAAAAAGTTGAGGTGTTTGCAGTGTCTCTCCTATTGACAGTTTTTCAACGAGCTTAACAATGTATTTAGCAGATTAGACGTTATGATGTTTTCATCGCATTTTCCGTCTTTAATGTTTTCTTCATACCTTGTCAATGCATTTTCCTTTTGAAGCCAGTGGAGACCACAAAGACCCACTGAAACATCGACGTCTGTGTATTTATGGAAATGGAATGGAAAACTAACTTTGATGCAAATGTGCATGCATTTATGTGAGGTTGTGCATAGGTGTATGCGGTTGTTAACCCAGAGTTTTGTGGTGGAGTCTGTAATTGTGTGTCCCTGTACAAACAGCCTCAGTGCTAACTCTCTCTACCATATTTCCACTCCACTTGCACCAGTAGGTCTCAACCTTTAAGACACATGTTCCATTTTATTTCAATTACACTCTCAGAATTCCCCCACAGTATTCCCTCCATTTCCCCTAATGTAGTCCTGCTCCTCTAGGCATCACTAGTTGCCCATGGCAATGGGATATTGGCCGTTGCCCCCGGTGATGGGTTATTGGGCGTTGCAGAGCGCCATGCTACATTTGCAATGCTTGGAGCCAGCGAAAGGGGAAGGAGGTCGTCATGGGAACCAAGCACGCTCAGTAGGACCAGACTGCTGACTGCCGTCTATGACCCATCGGTAGGCAGCTGCCTGCTAATGCTAACAGCTACCACCTTTGGCACAAACATAAACGCATCAAGTTGTAACCACTCTTTTTGCAGAGCCAGTCTCGAATTTTCAACACCTAACATATTTCGCAATCCCGTAATGGGATTTTGATGAGATTCTGTGGTTGTTGTTAAGTTCAGCTACTGCCCTTAAAAGTATACGTTTATTCGGGCAAATGCTCAGGCGCTAAGGTCCAACGCTAACATCTAAGTGTCAGCTGTGGATATTTTGTTTGTGTTTGATAAATTAACAGGAAAGTCTGAGGTTTGACCAATTCTGTGCGACTCTAATATTTTTGTTTCCAGTGGAACATTTGAGGCTGTTGACTTTGCTAGTGTACTGCTAATCTGGAATACAGAGTAAGCAAACTGGGCTAAAAGAACCAAAATGGTGGCGAAGTCCACTGCTTCAGCATTCGATGGTATGTTTGAGGGGTCAGTACACCTATGAGGGTATTTACACTTGGTCATTTGTGTTGTGATTGCTCAGATTTCTATCTGACTGGATATCCAGTAACTCATTTTATATCAGTATTAGATTAAATGCCACCAAAAAGTGTTTTATTTAACCAGCTGCCAGTACGAATCAGTAGTGGATAATAAGTATTTTTACTTTGTCTTATAATTTAAGGCGTAGTTCACCCAAAAATGGAAATTCATTCATTATTCATTAATTACTCACCCTCATGTGGTTCCAAACCCATAAGACCTTTGTTCATCTTCGGAACAAAAATTAAGATATTTTTGATGAAATCTGAGAGCTTTCTGACCCTGCATAGACAGCAATGCAACTGCCACGTTCAAGGCCCAGAAAAAAAGTAAGGACATCTATAAAATAGTCTAAAAAGAATTGAATAAAGTCATTATTTTTGTTTTATTTGCACACAAAAAGTATTCTCGTAGCTTCATAAAATTAAGGTTAAACCACTGATGTCACATGGACATTTTAATGATGTTCTTACTACCTTTCTGGGTCTTGAACGTGGTAGTTGCATTGTGGTCTATGCAGGATCAGAAAGCTCTCGGATTTCATCAAAAATATCTTAATTTGATGAGCGAAGGTCTTATGGGGTTGGAACCACATGAGGGTGAGTAATTAATGACAGAATTAATGACATTTTTGTGTGAACTATCCCTTTAATTTTTTTTCAAGTTTAAGTGTTTCTTATGGTTAGGTTTGTTCAACTATCAACTGCTAAGCCGTTTTGTTTTAAGTGGACTTTAGAGGTGCACAGTTGTGGAAATTTGTTTCTTAAAGTTAGTTTGGTAGTTTAATCGACCTCCATTTAAAATTTTAAAAGGATATTTCATGCAAAAATGAAAAATTTGTCTTTCTCAAGGAATGTTGGAAGCCAAACTGTTCCTGGTTGTTCCATAATATTCTTTCCTTTGGTTTGGTTACTAACATTGTTTAAAATATCTTCTTTTGTATTCAGCAGAAGAAAGAAATGCATACAGGTTTGGAACCGCTTGAGGGTGAAAAAATATAAATTAACAAATACTTAATGTATTTGTTGAAGAAGGTCGATTTAACTTAAAACAACCATTTAAACTTAGAAAAATTAGTTGGTATAACTACAGCTTCTGAGAAGACGCTGTGCTTTGCAGCTGGTTGCTTTATTTTTTTAAGTTAACTTATATGCTGAATTTTAATATTGTTTATTGTAAATGAAAGTTATATTTAGATTATATATGAGCTTTTGTTAAAGGATTAGTTTACTTCCAGAATACAAATTTCCTGATAATATACTCACCCCAGTGTCATGCAAGCTGTTTGTCATTCTTTCTTTAGGCGTGAAGAAATTAAGTTTTTTGAGAAAAACATTCCAGGATTTTTCTCCATATAGTGGACGTCTATAGTTCTCAACAGTTTGAAGGTCCAAATTTCAGTTTCAGTGCAGCTTCAAAGGTCTTTACACGATCCCAGCCATGTAATAAGGAACTTATTTAGCAAAATAACCGGTCATTTAGTTAAAAAAAAAAAGTATATATTTTTTTAACCACAAATGCTCATCTTGCACTAGCTCTGCGATGCGCATGCCCATCTTCACGCATTGCATAATCACGTTGTTGTCGTAATCGGTTAGTTCTTTGTATACTTCGATTAAAAATGGCAGGGAAGGGCCAAAAACTACATCGCATTTTCTTCTCCAACTTCAAAATTGTCCATCAACATTGTTGTTTTACCTTTTTGGTGAAGAGCATTTGACTTTCTTTGCACCTTCGCTTTGTAAATACTGGGTCGGTACTTCTGCCTATGTGATTATGTAATGCGTGAGAACGAGCTAGTGAATTTAAAAAAAAAAAACTTAATTTCTTTGCGACTAAAGAAGGAAGGACGTGATCATCTTGGATCACATATAGGTGAGTAATTTATCAGTACATTTTCATTCTGAAAGTTAACTAATCCTTTATCTAAATATGCTGTAAATGGTTGAATTGTTTTAAACTCAGTGTGTTAAATGATTGAATGTGGATGTATGTCCACATTTGTGGGTCAGCATCTATATGGGGTAGACACTTTTAGGTAATAACTCTAAATACCCAGTTAAATAATGCAAAAGAGATTTCTTTTTAACATAATATACACACTTCACCTTTAGGAAAATTTAGATTAAGCCTCAAATTACTAAATTACTAAGAAGGTTATATAAATGTAAATATTCTGCCAAATTTGTTTGGCAGTAAGTTGGACTTTGGCACTTACAGCTTGCTAGTCTTGAATTAGAAGCCCTGGTGTATTGATTTCCCATCCCGCAGTGTCTGATGTCACAGTCATGGCAGTGAACTCGGAGTCTCTCATCTACCAGCATGACCACTAACAGTAATGGTGAGGACATGCATTCCAGCTGCACCAGAGGGAAGAACTTTATGGTACTTCTAGGAGTCGGCTCGTTCCACCTGGCTCTGTGAGGAGGCCCACTTTATCATGGTTGGTTAATGCCATCAGAGCCATTTATCATGCTGTTCCTTACACAGCAAAAGCCTGTAGGAAGCTGTCAATCAACCTGTTCAAACACATCTAGGGTGACAAACTCAGACGAAAACACAGACACACATAACAGCTTTAAAGTTTCACTACATAAAATGGCAATTTTAATGTTTTGCAATTCAGCCATTGAATATAGAAAAGTAAAAAGTTCAAACATTAAAAAATTACCATTTTAAGTTTCACTGTCACAAATGATCTTTAAAAAAGTGTGTTACACTGAACATGTAAAAATGTAAACTAAACATGTATCAATTATTATTAAGCCAAAACTATTTTTTAAATTTAGTTTTGTTTAGTTTGTAATGTTTATTTAAATAAATATAGATATTTAAAATAGATATTTAATCGGTTTAATAAATATTTTAAAAATTACATTGTACATTTTTTCTGAAATTGTAAATAAAACATATTATTGAAGTTTGTTTTACAAAAATTTCAAGTCGTGTTAATTTGAAATTGTTTGTGAAATTTAGTTTTAATTCCTCAGTGAAGACAGACTACAAAAATGGTTAAAGCTCTTTAGAAACTGTTTGTTTTTGTTAACATCCTCAGATGAAATGCTTTTTTCTGAAGTTGATAAGCTTCCTCAGTAAATGCAAGGGATCTTGTTGTAGCCCCTCCCCTTATCCAATGAGTCATCCAATCAGAAGGCAGATTTTCTTCTGACTGTCATGGCCCACTGCTCACATCAGTAAGTGTAGAAATGCTGGAAGACAACAGAACGGGATCAGGATAAGGGTGAGAAGTGAGTGAGTGTGTGTGTAAATGAGGGTTTGTAGGGGTGTGAATGAGATATATCTTCTGATTAGGATTGGATGGAGGCGCCACTGTTTGTCATTCCGGATCGCTGCAGTTCAAAGGCAGGATAAGGGGTGTTGACAAGCAAGAGAAGTATGTGTTTGTCTGTGCAAGTGCCTGCGTGTGTCTGTTTGTATGTGTTAGCTTCATGCGGTCTGACTTTGTTACCTTGATGTAAAAAAAGAAGTTTAACAATTTGCATACACATACGCCTTTTGCTTTCTCCTTGTCTTTCAGTTTCTCCCTTTTCACTCACACATGGTTTTGTGGTGGTGTCTTTTTAATAGTTTCTCAACATCTGTTTGATTCTCCAGGTGCCAGTAATGATCAAACCAGTAAAACCTTCCAGTAAAACCACTAACCTGCTCTCTACAACCCCAGTCTGCTCCCACTGGCCTTTAACATTTACACAAATCATCTGTCAATTCAGAACACACCAGATTCAATAACCCGCTCACCCAGACAAAAGGACACGGGTCCAGAGCAGTTAAAGGAATGGTGAAGCACTTGGTCGGTCTGAAAATGATCAGCCCTAACATAAAGCTCCTGAAAAGACCATAGAAATATAGCTGGAATACAAAATCATTTAAAGATAAAAGGAGTGAACACTAGGGCTGTCAATCAATTCAACATTTAAAGGGGTCATCGGATGCTAAGTTCACTTTTTCATGTTGTTTGAACATTAATGTGTGTTGGCAGTGTATGTACAAATCTACCCTATAATGATAAAAATTCATGCAGTGGTTTTTAATTAATCTGTAAAAATAATATCCCCTTTTTCAAATCGAGCCGTTCTCAGATGCCTGTCGGTGTGCCGTCACACCGACAGAGGCCGCTCCCACGATAGTTGATTGACATGAGGTAATTGACATTACCTCAGACCAGCTGTCACAGTCCAGTAACTTTCCTTGTTTTGATGCCGGAGCAGGGATGTAAGTTAGACAAGAATATCTCCGATTGAGCGATTGAGGTGTTGTGTTGCTGGATGTAATAATGAACATAGTGGTCGTCATTTACTCCCGACATCTGCGCCGCTGAAGATGCAGTAGATTACGTTTGTTTGTGAAGGGAATGCACCTCCCGATCTACATATATCCGTCTACGTTCATGATCCAGCTTTACTTACAGCAGAAGTGTGTATAAGCGTTTTTTTATGAATCTTTGCGATCGCCTTTCCTTATAGCGTGGTAGTTAGGAAGTTTAGCGGCTTAACGCAGCTAAATGCGGCTAAAGTAAACAAGATCGTCTTTCCACAGAGAGAAGAGAGGGGCGGGGTGAGCAGAGCAGAGCTCATTTGCATTTAAAGGAACAACCCCTTAGAATGAGATGATTTTTGCAGAGCTGATTTTGGCAAGGTAAAAAGGGTGTTGTTTTACAAAACCATTGAGAATTTTTAATCAAAGTATATTAGAGACTTTTCATTAAGACCCTAAAGAATCATATCAACTTGTGGAAAATGGGCATCCGATGACCCCTTTAAAAGAATAGTTTACCCAGAAATGTAAATTCTGACATTAATTACTCACCCTCATGTCGTTGCAAACCCGTAAGACCTTCGTTCATCTTTGGAACACAAATTAAGATATTTTTCATGAAATCTGAGAGCTTTCTGACCCTGCATAGTCCATGTGACATCAGTGGTTCAACCGTAATTTTATGAAGCTACAAGAATACTTTTTGTGCGCAAAGAAAACAAAATTAATGATTTTATTCAACAGTTTCTTCTTTACCATGCCAGCCTTTGACCTTACTTTTTTAGAAAGCTCTCGGATTTCATCAGAAATATCTTAATTTGTGTTCTGAAGATGATCAAGGGTTTGGATCAACGGGAGGGTGCATACATGACAGAAGTTTCATTTTTGAGTGAACTATCCCTTTAATTATAGACATAATGCTATAAATAGACCGCCAGTCAAAAGTTTTTGAAAGGTAAGATTTTTTTTACAGTACAGAAAAAACAGTATATTTTTAAATATATATTTTTATTTTTTTTAAATACATTTTCTATTTAAATATATTTAAAATGTATTCCTGTGATTTCAAAACTTGATTTTTAGCATCATTACTCAAGTAACATGATCCATCAGAAATCATTCTAATATTCTGATTTACTGCTCAAAAAACTTATAATGATAATAATAATTATTATTATTACTATTATTATTATGGTTGTTCAGAAGAACAGTATTTATCTGAAATAGAAATCTTTTGTAACATTGTGAATATCATCACTTTTGACCTATTTAATGCATCCTTGCTAAATAAAATTGTTAATTTCTATAATTTCTTTTCCCCAAAAACAACATTATTTATTTCAGATAAAAACTACTATTTAGACCTTTCTGTTCATCAAAGAATCCTGAAAAATTTTATTCCTTTAAAAAAAGAATAAAATAATAATAAATGTTTCTTGAACAGCAAATCAGCATATTAGAATGATTTCTGAAGGATCATGTGACACTGAAGACTGGAGTAATGATGCTGAAAATTTAGCTTTGATCACAGGAATAAATTGCATTTTAAAATATATTCAAATAGAAATTAGTACTTTTAAATAAAAATATATTTCACAATATTATTGCTTTTGGAGTATTTTGGATCAAATAAATGCAGGCTTGGTAGTGTATAACAGACTTCAAAATAATTGTTCTTATTGTTTAAATATTTATATTTACAAGCTAAGAAGATATGCACATTTCTGTAAGTTTTCCATGAGTTAAGAGTAGCACAGTAAGTACTAGCAGATGACAAATGAGCAGTTTGTGTAGGTGTTTGTGTGTCCGCGTGTGTGAATGTGGGGTGTGTACAGAGAGCTATCACATTTGTGATACACTCCGGAAAACCTTACCGCTGCAGCGGATACTCCCTGCTACTCTGACATGCCTGTGTACAGATAAGTACTACTGAATGTAAGTGTGTGGTGTCAGAAAATATGTGTGTGTGTGTTTATATGCGATAATGAATTATATATTGATCACATTTGTTCTTGAAAATCTAGATTTGGGAAGCAGAAATTCTCCTTGGTTGAAAGTTGCACACAGTCGTTGATGGAGGTGCATGTAAACAAAATAACAACACAGGATATTTGGATCATTTACTACATGCAATAAAAACATAATTATAGAACAGTTGCTAAGCAACCATCAAAACATTTTTGCCATGGTGTCATGATGTACAGTTTCGTGATTTGATGCTCAGGTGTGTTATGCAACATTGCAATCAGAGTGTGTGCATGCATGTGTTTTGCTGTATAGTAGGCAAATATGAACGGTTTAGTTATCATTGTCAATGTGATGTGTACGTGTGTTTGTGTTTGTGTCTGTCTATGATCTCAGTGTTTCCCGTAGGCCTGTTGGAGCCTGCAGAAGCTTCTCATCTGACTGCAGGGTTGATAAGCCGTACAGTGAGCGCTGGAGACGTTGTGCGGGTGAAGCTCTTATCCGTTATACCCGTGCGGTTTACTCTTCCCACAGATCTTATGATCCGCAAAGTTGATACATTCCTTAAATACTGGTGTCTCTTTTACATGTCGAAATGTAATATACATACAAGTCTCAGTATTTTTTGTTTGTTGTTTTTGTTTCGGTTTTGATACTCGTGAACAAGACTATAAATCCACTAAAATAGATTGTATAATATAACAAAGACTATCAAATATTGTATTTTATACTTTCCTGTAAGGGAATACATATTAGAAAACATAATATATAAAGTATATGTTATGTGATTACATAATATTAGTGACATCAAGTTCAATAATATCCTCACTTTATATCACTATATACACTGTTGTTCAAAAGTTTGGGATCAGTAAGATTTGTAATGTTTTCTTATGCTCAAAGTTGCATTTCTTGATCAAAAATACAGGAAAAAAGTAATATTATGAGATATATTATTGCAGTTTAAAATAACAGTCTATTTGAATGTACTTTAAAATATAATTTTTTTCTTTAATGCAAAGTTGAATTTTCGTCAGCCATTACTCCAGTCTTCAGTGTAACACAATCTTTCAGAAATCATTCTAATATGCTGATTTATTATCAATGTTGGAAACAGTTGTACTGCTTAATATTTGTTTGCAAACTGTGATACTTTTTTTCAAGATTCTTTAAGTAATATATATAAATATTTTACTGTCTTTACTGTCACTTTTTATCAATTTAACACATCCTTGGTGAATAAAAGTATGAATTTCTTTCAAAGAAAGAAAAAAGAAAGTCTCCAAACTTTGAACGGTAGTGTATATTGTTACAAAAGATTTCTGTTTTAAGCAAATGCTGTTCTATTTAATGTTTTATTCATCAAACAATCCTGAAAAAAATTCAAAGGTTTAAAAAAAATATTGATTAAGAATTGATAAGCATGTTAAAATGATTTCTGAAGGATTATTTGACACTGAAGACTGGAGTAATGATGCTGAAAATTCAGCTTTGCATCCCAGGAATAAATTCTATTTTAAAGTATAATAAAAAAGAAAACCACTATTTTAAATTGCAATAATATTTCACAATTTTACTGTTTTTTCAGTATTTTTAATCAAATAAACACAGCCTTGATGAGCAGAAAAGACATTTTTTAAAAATCGTACTGATCCCTGACTTTTGAATGGCAGTGTATAGTTTATATTAAATCGCTTTATATAATTTCACATTGCTTTTTGAATTCTATTACATTGTGTTTTATTGACTTCATTGTTTTGATTGTTTGGATGGTTTCCTTCCAGTCAGATGTAAACACAATGTGGAACTCAAAGCCCTGCTTCCTCTACCTGCAGTCACAATATACTGGAGTATGTTTTAACAGCGTCACTCACACACACACAGGGATTAGGGAATAATCCGTGCTTGTGTCTGACCTCTGGGGTCACCAACACATCCGGCTACCAGCAATAATGATCTCTCTCTCTCTCTGTCTCTCTCAACAAGCTTACCTCAGACTTTCACATATACACAGCTAAAAAACTTGTTTTTAATCATATTCTTTGTCTAGTTTTCAAGTAAAAAAATCTAAACATATAAACATATATATCTATTGTATAATATATCTTGAATGTGTTTTTAGCATAAACTCTAAAAATATATACATATACACTACTGCTTGAAAGGACTGCTTACCAAAGTTGCATTTATTTGATCAAAAACAAAATATGTGAAACATTTTTAAAATGTTTTTTATAGGATTCAGCATTTATTTGAAATAGAAAGCTTTTGTAACATTATAAACGTTATTATTGTCACTTTTAATCAATTTAATGCATCCTTGCTGGAAAAAGTATCATTTTTTTCCAATAAATATATTGGCAGATGATTTAATGCATTCATTTCACACCCTATATATAATCACAGTTGGATTCAAATGTGTTAAGTTACAATATCTAGCAGCGTTTGTGCTTGTATTCACCTCACTGTAATTTTGGTTTGTTTAACTAGCTTTAACAGGAACAGATGGGACAAGAGAATCTGATTGATTTTCTAATCCTAATATTGATTGTTGTTACAGTGGATTGAGTTAGTACTGTACACACACTGTACTGTGTGTGGGTGTGTAGAAGTTCCTGTAGTCCTGTGGGTCATTTCTTATGCACTTTTACTCCTCCTGAGTGTGTGCCTCCTTGGTACTCCTTTGGATTATGGCTGATTTAAATGTAAACGGCTCAGCTCACACACATGCACATACACAACATAGATTTACACACTTTAAAAATGGCAGAACAATCCTCTGGCCGCTTCAGTCTAGTTCATCTCAGTATGTGTATGTTTTCATTCCAGACTCTGTGTGCGCCTTTCAGTAAAATCGGTTACTCTCAGCAGTCACCTCCTCAATAATAAACACGCACATATATGTATACATATACGTAGTCTGTCAGCATAAATGCCTTTTTTAGTATTGTGTTTTAGTGACAGTGGAATCCCTGAGATATTTGGCATGATCGCTCTGGTTAAGGCAATAGTTTGCCCACAAATTTATTTACCCTTATGTCGTTCCAAACCTGTATGCTGTTCTTGTGAATAATTGCTTAAAGGAGAACTTCCAGAACAACAATTCACAAAGAATTTACTCACCCGCTTGTCTTCTGTCTTCAGTCGTGAAGAAATTATGGTTTTTGAGGAAAACATTTCAGGATTTTTCTCCATATAATGGACTTCATTGGTGCCCCGATTTTGAACTTCCAAAATGTAGTTTAAATGCAGCTTCAAAGGCTCTAAACGATCCCAGCCGAGAAAGAAGGTTCTTTTCTAGCGAAACAATCGGTCATTTGTTTTTTGGAAAATAAAAATTTGTATACTTTTTTAAGCACAAAAGCTTGTGTAGCACAGGCTCTGGGATGCACGTTCACGGTGCTACGTACTATTGCATCACGTCGAAAGGTCATGCGGAACAAAGAAGACTAAGAAAGTGCAAGTAAGTCAAACGCTGTTTAAAAACAAAAAGCTACAACAATGTTGGACGATTCTGAAGTTGTAGGAGAAAATAAGATGGAGATTTTCGCCATTCTCTACCTTATTGAGCCGGAGTACACAGACGATGAACTTAGACGTGATTCGTAGTAGTGATGGGAAGTTTGGATCATTTTACCGACTCGGACCTTTGAGTCTCGTTCAGCAAAATGAACTAATCTTTTTTTCGAGTCCTTTCGTTCATTTTAGCAAAATATAATTCAAATGTTACATGTTACTTCCCTAACACATCTACTGCTTACACAAATGTTGATCACACTACAAACAAGACAAAACTATAATGCTATAAGAAACAGAAAATATTAATTCATTGTTTACCTGGGTCTTTAGTTTATGATCAGGTCACCTCACCTTTTATCTGACAAGTTTTTGGGTTTGAGTCGTTCGTTCATCACGTGACAGCCCCATAAAATGAACGACTCAAAAAACCCGAAGACTGGAAACAGGTGAGCTAATTTCAGTACAGAACCCCATGTGCGACTGAACGAATCACTCCCCGAGACTCGTTCTTCCCAAGTCACATTAAAGATTCGTTCAAAATTCGTAGCGCCGTGGACGCACATCCCAGAGCCTGTGCTACACAAGCTTTGGTGCTTAAAGTATGCAAATCTTTTTTTTCTGAAAAAAAAATTACCAATCGTTTCACTACATAAGACCCTTCTTCCTCGGCTGGGATTAAAATCGGGGCACCAATGAAGTCTAGAAGACAGAAAGACATGAACATCTTGGATGACAAAGGGGTGAGTAAATTATTTGTAAATTGTTGTTCTGGAAGTGGAGTTCTCCTTTAAAGGGACAGTTCACCCAAAAATGAAAATTCTGTCATTAATTACTCACTCTCATGTTGTTCCAAACCCGTAAGACCTTTGTTCATCTTCAGAACACAAGATATTTTTGATGAAAACCGAGCTTTCTTTCGCTTTTTTGTCCCTTGTGGCAAATCATATTCACTGCTATATGAAGTGCTGCTAAATGGAAATTTCCTCCCAATTCTCCTTTTACAGTTTACATAAAAAAACAGGGTGCAGAACATCACAAGGATGTGCAAATATTTTGGTGTACTATCTCTTTAAAGATGTTTTTTTGAAGATGAATCTGAGTGCCAATTGGTTACTGGATCTCTGCTTTCTGATTGGCTGTTACATTTACAAAGTTGTCAGTAGCAGTGTTGATTGATTGACAGCTCTGAGGACTTCTGGCTGCCTGGGTGGCCATGTTGATCCTTCCTTTTCAGATGTAAACACATCTACAGCCAATCAGAAGACACTCCAGGGACTCTGGGTAACGCTAAGACAGACCTCTGAGCTCCAGCAAATCTCCACTGCATATATGTGACCCTGGACCTCAAAACCAGTCATAAGGGTCAAGATTTATACATTATCTGAAAGCTGAATAAAGCTTCCATTGATGTATGGTTTGTTAGGATAGGAGAATATTTGGCTGAGATACAGCTATTTGAATATCTGGAATCTGAGGGTGCAAAATATCAAAATATTGAGAAAATCACCTTTAAAGTTGTCCAAAAGAAGTTGTTAGCGATGCATATGACTAATCAAAAATTAAGTTTTGATATATTAACAGTAGGAAATTTACCAAATATCTTCATGGAACATGATCTTTACTTAATATATTAATGATTTTTGGCATAAAAGAAAAATCTATAATTTTGATCCATACAATGTATTTTTGGCTATTGCTACAAATGTACCCGTGCTACTTATGACTGGTTTTGTGGTCCAAGGTCACACACTATATATATGTATGTATGTACTGTGATGTAAAATGTTAGATGTATACATCAAAATACTGATGTAGAAATATTTTCTTGTAAAACATTGGTTTATTTACAACTTCGAAAAATTATTTTATGTGTGTTACAGAGAGAGAGCATGTGTGAGAGTGTGTGTGCACATAATGTGCATACGAGAGCATGTTTTTGGGGCCGCGGCTCGTTGATGTAGCTGTCATGGGAGAGTGGACTCTAGTCCAGGAACCCTCCGGATGGAACCGGGGGGGACTCGGAGCTCTTCTCAAAAACCTAAACAAACCAAGATTTCCTCACTGCCCACCAGAGAGAAAGTGAGAGCGAGAGAGACATATATTTTTGTGAGCCTTTATACAGTATATAGCTCAAAATCTGCCAGAATGCTATTACAACAGTTTCTGTGTATCAATTTCATATCCATTCTTGGCCAGTTTGAACTGATAAGTGTTTAGACAATGCAATTATAATAAAATATTGTATTAGTTCAGCTGTTGTTCTTTCATGTGAGTATATATATGTTCGTGTGTCTGTGTGTGGGCGCATATATGTGGTGACAGACCTTGGAGTGCAGATTTAATGAGGATGTCATTTTTCACAGCTGAAAATGACATGCTTCTTATGTTAGTAAGTGTGGGGGTGTTTGTAAGGGCACTAGATGGCATGAGTGACCTTGAGCTTGTTTTAACCGGAAAGGTTTCAAGCAATCGTCCACTCATATCTGTGTGTGTGTGCGTGTCTGAGTCTGTATTCATATCGCTGTGTCCTTGGCCTGTTAAGGAATGCAGGACTCAAAGGTCATGGTTCATATATCCAGAATGCTTTGCATCATGACACACACTCATTTAGGTTTAGGGAGTTTAAAATTGTTGCACCTTGTAGAGAGAAAATTTCACTCATCTCAACCTCTCAGCATCACTCATTTTATTCGGTTCTGTCTTTTGCTGTTTTATCCGTTTTATCTTTCATACTTATTATTTTTACTATTTTATTTTTTTCTTACAGCGCTGGCAGTCTATGACAGCTATGTATTTTTCAAACATTCTGGTTAAGGGTTTATTTTCCATTAATTTCCTAATGAAGTAATTCACAGCATATCATGTTTAACTAAAACTTTAGCCTTTTTGCTTCCCTGCAAACGCTTCTTTTTTTCCCTCTGGAAATATCAGTCCGGTTGTATTCATTTCTGTTCATTTACACACATCCCGAAATGTTGTATTTGGCAGACATTTACATTTATGGATTTGGCAGGAGCGTTGTTACAGTGCATTTACAATATACAACATCAGTGTTTTGTGGGAATCAAATCCATGACCTTGCTGGTGCTAATCTCATCAGCTCCACTATGGCGTAATTAAAAGTCATGTGTCAAGCTTTGTTTTTTATAGTTATGAATAATTTTAGGACCCTCAGATCTGACACATAAAAATACATTTACAAATGGACACACACTCATTTGTGCCAAAAGACACTTTCTTATCACCATTCATTAGATGAGTCATGTAAACAGCTAATCTGATTTTCATCCCCCACTTTTTTTTGTCCTGTAACATGAAAACCTCTCAAGCATTTCATTGCTTCTCTCTCCTGTCCCCTCCTCTCTTTTACTGGCTTGGACACTCGTCTCTCTCCTGTCCTACTCCTCCCTCCCTCCCTCTCCCAGGCCGAAATAGTGATCATGGCTGCTGTTTCATCGGCTCTTTGCACTTCTCACTTCTATTAAGATTGATGGTGTGCTGTGCTATAAATGACAGTGCTAAGTCTGTCCATAGCATTAAGGAGGGACTGAACAGGGGAGGAGGGGACGCTGGCCCTCTGCATTCTACTGCTAATGGGACGAGAGAAGTTAGATGTGTATGTGTGTGTGTGTGTGGGGTGTCACTATTTGTGCTGCGTGCAAAAGACAAATGGCCTTGCTGTTTACTAACTGGCCTTTACACACAGACTTGCTCCTTTTTTCTTTCTTTATTAGATTACACTGTATTTAAAAAAGATTTAAGGTAAAGTTTTGACAATAGTAATAATGTAATATTTGCATACATGATTTATGGTCTTCCAAATAATTGCATATCGAAATGTGATGCCTTTTTTGTTATGGTCAATAATTATTTAATAGTTAATAATGAAACTACATTATGTACTATTTTGTCCTAAAATAAAATAAAATAAAAAACTTCACATTGTCGAGACTTTTGATCATTGACATAAAGTCTGGTCAAGTTTGCAACCGATTCTGGCCAAAAATGTTGACATAGATCAAGATCCGACTGCCTTGAAAGCCACGGTCCCTTTTCCCTTTACTTGTCTTTGATACTACAATTATTGAGTGACATTAAAAACTCACTCATATATTTGCAAATCATCGTCTATATTTGGCTGTATAGAAAACACCAAATGTACATGTTCCAATAAAATGTCTGTTTACGAAGATGAATATAAAATATCTACATATCTAGTTTGTGTCCTACAAAGCGCCTCAGACAAAACTGAATGTCATTCAAAAATGTGAAACCACTGATCTGGAAAATTTGTGATTTGTGACATTTTAAAAAACTATTTTATTTCTAAGCAGTGACATATTTCAGTGTATTTTTATAATTAAATATGGATATAATTATAATTATGGATGCGTCATTTACCATAGTTTACCAGCATTAACTGATTTGGTTATTGGCAAAAGTTGGTGATTTTTTTTTGGAAATGTTTTGGATATTTATTGGCCAATATTTAACTGCTTTAATCTACTCAGTTCTGACCTTATAACTCACAATTGTGAGTTTATTTCTTGCAATTCTGACTTTATAACTCACAGTTGTGAGTTTATATCTCACAATTCCCAGAAAAAAAGTCAGAATTGAGAGATGTAAACCTTCAATTGTGAGAAAAAAAGTCAGATAAAAAGATAAAAAATCACAATCAATTTTTATTCAGTGCCAGAAATAATTATGGATTTGCCACAGTTTACCAGCATTAATTGATTTGGTTATTGGCTAAAATTGGTGATTTTTTTTTTTGCAATATTTTGGATATTTATTGGCCAATATTGGATATTTAATTTTTTAACAAACTGAGACTGCACCTAAATTATTGAAAACTAGTCTACACATGTACAAAGTTTAAGTCTAAACCAATCAAATTTTAAGTCATAGTATTGCAATTCAACCTCATAACTATGAAAGCCTGTTTTTATAAAAAAGGTGACTTATTTCACAATTCTGGCTTTTTTCTCGCAGTTGTGAGATATAAACTCGCAATTTAAAAAATGAAGTTGCAATTCTCTGAAATAAAATCAAAATTGCAAGATATAAATTTAGAATTTTGACGTTTTTATAACACGCAATTTGCGAGTTATTTAGTCCAAATTTTTAGATAAAATTGTGAGATAAAAGTCAGAATTATGAGATATAAACTCGCAATTGCAAGAAAAAAAGTCAGAATTGTAAGACACGAACTCGCATTATCTCGCAATTCTGACTTTATAACTTGCAATAGTCTATATCTCAGTTCTCTGAAAAAAAGTCAGAATTGCGAGATATAAATTCGCAATTGCAAGAAAAAGTCAGAATTGTGAGATACAAACTCACATTATTGCTCTATTTTGACTTTAGAACTCAAAATTGTGAGTTAATATCTTGCAATTCTGACTTCATAACTTGCAACTGCAAAAAGTCAGAATTGCAACATATGAACTTACAATTACAAGAAAAAAAGTCAGAATTGCGAGATACAAACTCACATTATCTCGCTATTCTGACTTTATAACTTAAAATTGAGTTTATATCTTTGAGTTCTGACCTTATAACTTGCAATTGTAAGTTTATATCTCACAATTCTCAGGAAAAAGTCAGAATTGAGAGATGTAAACTTCCAATTGCTAAGAAAAAAAGTTAGAATTGTAGGATAAAGCCGCAATCAATTATTTTTTTAGTTTTCATTCAGTGCCGGAAATGGGCTTCCATACATAACTGCCTCAGGGCTGAACAATAATAAAAAGCATATCACTTTCATACCTTTGTGTTTGCTTGTCGTTTATGAGCATGTGATGGAAGGTGCTAGTGTGTGATGAGAGCTGACTGGAGCGTCACTGTGAGAGGGCTGAACTGACCTTAGCTATGATTTGCATTTTAGTTTTGATTTATCCAAGCCACAGATCGTTTAGACGCCTGGCAAGATACAGAGAAGACGATTATAGAAGATATCAGTTTCTCAGAGACACACACACACATACTGTACATAAACAGAGTTTAACGGTTAAGGGGGGTGGAGGAGAATGAGGAAGTCTTTCGTAATAGTTTTTCATGCTTATATTAGAGAAAAATATGGCCATAAATCGACATTCATTATGGCAAGATATAAGGCTCTGAAAACGGGGTTGAACCGTAGCCATTAATCAGATGGATGGTGGGATTTGATGACAAAGATTAAATGAGTGTAAGAGACACCAGTCAGCTTCAGATTACTGCAACTGTCATCAAATACCCTCCAGGCCATTAACGGGTCACGCAGACCCTCTCGCCCCCCCACATACACATATCAGCCACCACCAGCACAGCTCGACCCTGCACACCACAGGTGCTCTTCCTGGAACACCCATGAACGTCAGCGGACATACACACGCTGTCCACTTGTCCTTTCACACTTGCAGGAAATTCTTCCCTGTTTTTTTCATCTGAGTGAAATGTCCTGCACACAGAAGGGCTTGACATGGCAGTTTGACTCCCTTATCTAAAGGTGTTTCCAGCCTATTTCTGACAAGGAGCGGGTCAATGTTTGTTGACCTTTAAATATAGAGAAAATATAAGTAAAAATATCTTTTCGAATTTAGGTATCTTGAAATCGAAAACTAACAAGAATGGAAGAGAAGAAATTGTTGAATAAAGTCAAAAAGTATTCTCATAGCTTCATAAAATTACAGTTGAACCACTGATGTCACATGGACTATTTTAACGATTTCCTTACTACCTTTCTGGGCCTTGAATGTGGTAGTTGCATTGCTGTTGATGCAGTGTCAGAAGGCTCTAGGATTTCATCAAAAATAACGCAATTTTTGTTCTGAAGATGAACAAAGGTATTATGGGTTTGGAACGGCATGAGGGTAAGAAATTAATTAACTATCCTTTTAAGAAAAACATTCGGATAGTTTATGGATACTTACCTGTGTACTTACCACTTACCAGAAGAGTCATGAGTCACATCTTAAAGCAATGAACATGGATTTCTAAAATATCATCTAGTACCCAGCATTTGTATTAGTCATATGCAATGCAGAACACGAGGCTCCTCGCTAAAGTGAACCGTAAGCATGCTATTAGTGGGAATTGAAGCTGAATGTCATATATTTGGTAATGTACCAGGAGACTCACGGATGAATATATGTAACAGTGCATGGTTATGTGATGTGGCCTAAGTTGCCCAGATGGAAATAAGGCTTGCTTTCTTCCCAAACCATAATGGACGTATGAGGAGCTGTTAAACAAGAATGAATTATTCATGATTTGTGTGAACAGTCGAACGTAATGTTCTGCCCTTTCTCGGTTGTTTTGGGGTCTTAATGACTTAAGGCCTGACGTAATTTTCTGTAACTCTCTGTACTTAGAATGCTGAACAGATGTAAATGTGCAATAGACAGATTGCACAATCAATAAAAGTCCTCTAGAAGTGCATAATTGATGTCTGTGAGACAAACTCAGGAGTGTGAAAATGTAACACTGTGTTGGCCACGTAGAGAGACGACGGTGCCAGGCACAGAGGGACCGAAAGATGATCCGTATGCCAACACACTGACAGGAAAAGAGAGCCCTGGCAGAACAGTGGTCACCAGTACACAAGGCATGTTAGTCAATCTAAAAAGCATCTGTAGTTGAGTTATATTACACTTTAATGCTGCATATGAAAATCATTATGGGCAAAAATAAACACGCTTCTGGGATTTTATTTTCAGGTGCTTATTTGAATTATTACTAGCATTTAAGTTGATTGATAATGGATGGTTATTAAGATTTAAAAAGTTACGTATGAATTTGAGTTTGCTCTTTACTGGCCTCAGAGTGTTAATGTTCTCCGGTTTACTGATAATGAGCCAGTAATGTGAGGTGTGTGAGTGTGTGTGCACAAGGATATGGGTGTATGTAAGGTTTGCCAACCATAGGGGGGCTGTCACCTGTTAGTGAGATACAGCAAGCCAACCATTCCTCTGTTCTAAAATAAAAAAGCACCCAACAACCTTCTCTCTCTCTGCATATGCTGTTTGTCCATCACCTTCAGGCCATAACAGGTGTCTCACTGGTTCTGGTACTGACCCAACATGTATTAAAACAGAAGACTGCTATTACCAATGTCTAGTGCTCTTTGCATATTTAAAGTTGAAAAAAGCCAAAATTCATAAAGTCCCCTAATTGAAACCTTAGTGTAATTGTTAAAATGGCCAAGGATCAGCAATCTCCACATAAAAGTGATCGTGCAGACCAAACTGTAAGTCGTAGAGACTTGAAACTTGGAGGGATGGTAGTACTCACACTGCCCGGCAACATCACCAAGTCAGTCAAAAGTACAAAACCGTCAGTCGCAGGCTCAAGTGTCTTATGTCGTTGGAATCCTTGGCTCATGCCGGACAAAACACAGATTCGAACATGAAACTTTCTGATATTTTGGATTTTATGAAAAACCTACTTTTGCAAACTAGACCTAGGTTTTTCACTCGATCAGAACCAAACCAGTGCAGAAAGATTCTCTGGAGAGTAAATATCAATAAGTATTAAAAAAAAAAATTGGCCTTTCGACTCACCGTGGCAAAGGGACGCAAAACTGTTCAAAAGGGACAGGGCCAATTTAGTAAAATGCCTAAAACTCCTGAACGGAACGAGATATCTTTGCAAAAAACTCAGAACACTTATGTAAGAGCTCAATCTGAGGTCACAGGACCACTTGGCCACTTGCCTATATCTACGCAACCATTTGTCCTCTCAACGTGAAAAACGCTGAGCGCGGTCTTGGTCCAAAATGCCACAAGTGTCTATAAGGATATTTGCGTATCTCAAAAAAACATGGCCGCCATTAACGACAAGGTTAACGGAGGCCGATCGGAAGGAAACTCGGTGGGCCTGTTTGACTCACAGCCCCAAAGGTCTGTGAGAAATTTGAAAGAAATTGGCCTCTGGGCTGCCATATTGCATTTTTCAAGGGCGTAAATGATTTTACATTGCACGGTTTTTCAAACATATGCATAATATTCGTATCATACAATAGAATTCGTCATTATGGACAACTTTGCCTCTAGAACCACTGCTGTCAATTGACTCTTTGTTAAATGATTGAGAAGATGTCAAAAACCTACTTTTGCGAACTAGTGCTAGGTTTTTCACCTGGAAAAAGCCACTGCAGTACAATTTTCTGGACTCTCTAGGTCAATAATTATCAAAAAATGTTGAAATTTACCCTTTGGGAAGCTATAACGGGATCGTTTGGAAAAGGGGCCTGTCTAAATTTACCCAAAATCCTATGAAGCCTAAAGGAAAAACTCAAAACTTCACAAAACCTGCTGAGCAAATGCGACAGGTGATTCTAAAGAAGCATGCAAAGTTTTAAGGAGATCAGACCACAGCTGGCACTGTAACAGTCATAAACGTTAAAAAACATAATATTTCTATGGTAAATCACCTGGATTTGACAAAAATACTTTTAAAAAATTATTTAGGTGGTTACAGGCTTGCTAAATAATATCTTATTTCATATATGCCCAAATGCCTTAAAGCGCTTGAACCCTGGTAATTGCTGCTTGCAGCTATATTTTGTTTTTATATTTGCAGTATATAAGGTGTTGAAAGTTAGTAGTGTTTAGAAGCTCATGCATAACCTCTTTGAGATGCACACATACATTCTAAACTGAAACCCAACCACATTATAAGTACAGGAAGATGTCAAACTCTTATCTTTTTTTATTTAAACTGTTTAAACTGTAAGGTTGAAGATTCAAACTTTATGTCTTTGTGTGGATGAATGCATTTTGTTTGTGTGTGTGCACCTCTACAGGAGCCCCTGGTGGTATTTTTCATTTGTTAGGCATTCAGAACCTTTTCCTGACCCCAAGAGAAGCATCTGATGCTGAAACGCACATGCACAACTCCACAATTATCCTTTAGCATATGGGTATATTTTATTTGGCTCAAATGGTTTTCAAATTCTCAGGCCAACAAGAGTCAAACATGGAGGAAGTGTCTATTGTGGCCACTCTGGCAAGAAAGCCTGATAATAAAAAGCAAGTATTTAAAATTGCCATTAAGTGCAAGTGAAATCTTTACACAGTATCAATAATATTCATATTCTCCATATTTGTGAACAATTACATTTAGTACGTAAATTAGCAAAAGCTAACATGTCTGCGAAGGAAAAGCGTTCTTTTCAGTCCTTGGATCGAGAGCGAGACAGCTGACCTGGAATCAGCATGTATCTCGTGGCAGGACTGTAATCCTTCTGAAGAATGCCAATGGTTGTATTTATAAAGTGTGAGAATTATCATCTCGGATCGGATTTCATTCAGCCCTGTCTGATCCAAGACTCAGACAGCAGTGCTGATCCAGACCAAAACGCTTCGACTTGGAGAGAATTTGTAAACACTAGCCCACGTTTCCTTTTTCCTAGTCCAGTTTCAGATTAAACCACTGCTGAAAAGCTCAGCACAAACAAGTATAACATATGCTCTGAGTGACAGTTACCTGCTGATTGTCACCTAGCAAACTGCAGCCTGTTTGTGATATCACTTCCTGTCTTTTTTTCCCCAGTCTGCTCACTTTTAAGTGCCAAACTCTGTTTTATTGTCCATAAGACGCTGAGTCCAGCCTCACAAAAGTCATCTGTTAAACTCCTCACACTCCTACCAGCAGTTCTGGGGTCTCATTGAACCTTGATGAGATCCGATGGTTGATGTCCTTTTATGCCGTGAAACTCTGTCTGTAAAGTGTTTTCTGGGCTTCCCACGTGATTCTTCAGGCATTTCCATACCCTGGTGTCCAATAATAGCCTGCGCCGCTTCATCAGAATGATATAAAGTCTATTAGAAATATCCTCAATGTGATCTTCAGCTGTCATTTACACAAAACATAAATGATATTGCAGATTTCTGTCAGTTCTTTACATTTTCATTGTAGTATGTCCTTCTCTCAACTCTTTTGCGAGAGTGATAAATCTCCAACAGATTATAAATTATGCTATTGACTAGTCCCAAAACTAGTTTATACTCAAAGGAAACAGCTGAGTTTAAAGTCCGACAAAGTTTTTGTGACGCAGGTCAAGCCATGTGGGCTGTTACCTGGGAGGTGGAGCTTGTCAGCCCCAAAGTCCGTGAGTCGAAAAGATTCTGTTGACTACTACTGAGCATGTGCAGACTGTCCACCGTGGATAGAACCTGCCTGTCCGTCAGCGTCCCGCTCGGGGATGAACCAAGGAATGAACTTTGCGTAGCTGCTGCCTTTTCAGGGCTGGTGGCCAGGCGAGGAGAAGTGGAGAAGTTGTAACCATACAGACCGTACGGGCTGTGCAGACGGAAGCCGTTATAGGATCCCTGTGTGCTCTGATTGGTGGAAAACGTGTTATGGGTGTGGCTGGGCATTAGGTACTGCAGCTGGGAGGTTGTGCTTGGCATGCTGTGGATCTGGATTGGCAGGCCAGTCTGTGAGCATGAGAACGCTTCACCTTCGGTCCCGCTCACATACGTGGAGCTCCGAGAAGTGGAAAACGCATCTGCGGCTGGACTGGCCAGTCGACTGTAGGAGTCTGCGGAGAGGGGAGGGGCGTAGCGATGGAGTGGGTGGCTTGTTCGACTGCAGGTGGAGTAATCGCAAACCGGCCCCGCCCCAGAACCCAGGTGGAATGTAGGGGAAGAGCAGGAGGACGAGGACAGGAGATGTGTGTGTGCTGAAGACCCAACAACACCGTGAGAGCCAGCTGCACCTGTGAGCAGTCATACATTTTAGTGATACGTAATGACATAAAATGTGGACCTTATGTGTTTTTAGCATTTTTAGCATTTTGTCTTAGAACCGTTTTTTGGCAGTAGTTCTATCCACCTTATTCTTCAACGCAGAAGTAAGCCTATGGGCAAGACTCCCAGTTCACTAGCCGCAATAGGAAAATAACGCGAAGAATAACAAAGTGCAGTAAACGGTAGAATGGTTTGCACTACAAACAAGTGTGTTCATAATTAAGATAATACATTAAAATAATATCGTAATACACACCAATTTGCAATATCAAGCAGCAAAACTAGCTGTTTTGTACAGATAAAAATATCTGGACGTGGATGAGACTGGAAGCCACACCCATAAAATGTACAAATGGCCACTCTTATGGCAAAAATAAGGTCGATAGCATCATTGTTGAAGAGCAATTAGCTGGTGAAGTGGATTTACTTATTGTAAAGTTAACAAAAGTTATCATATGCATCGTAATGTTTGAACCAGATCTCATAACCTCAGTACATTGGGAAATGAACGGTTCATTTATAAATTCATACGACTTAATACATTTACAAATACAAATTTATTCTTAAATTACTTGAAAATAATTTCTAATATAAAATTTCAGACTTAAAGAATTGGTTTATTTTAACATTTCAAATTTAAAAATTTGGTTATTATTATTATTATTTATGTTATTATTTTCTTAGTATTCTTTAATTCTCCATTCAAATTCAACTTGCAGTTTGGCATCCTGTTTTAGGAAATAAATTTAAATATTTGTGCATTCTTACATTTTTTTAAAGTCACTCAAAAATGAAAAATCTTTAATTTATTTAGCGTCACACTGTTCCAGACAACATTTAACCCAACTGACATTCATTGTATTGTTAAAAATGTGAGACGTTTTACAATATGTGACCCTGAACCTCAAAACCAGTCATAAGAGTAATTTTTTTTTAATTTATACATCATCTAAAAGCTGAATAAATAATAAAGCTGAATAAATAAGCTTTCCATTGATGTATGGTTTGTTAGGATAGGACAATATTTGGCCGATATTGAAAATCTGGAATCTGAGGGTGCAAAAAAAAATCTAAATATTGAGAAAATCACCTTTAAAGTTCTTCAAATGAAGATCTTAGCAGTGCATATTACTAATCACAAATTAAGTTTTTATAAATTTTCATTAGGAAATGGAACATGATCTTTACTTAATATCCTAATGATTTTTGGCATAAAAGAAAAATCAATCATTTTGACCCATACAATGTATTGTTGGCTATTTCTACAAATGTACCCGTGCTACTTATGACAGGTTTTGTGGTCCAGGGTCACTTAAATTCCCTTATGTGTTCCACAGAAGAAAGTAAGTCATACATGCTTAGTCATAATGTCATAAGTCATAATGGCAGTACATTAAAAAAAATAAAAATAACAGATTAAGGTTGCACAACTCTTGTGCGCAAGTTATTCCAAAGAAATTCATGTAAAGATGCGGTCACATTTATCTTATTCGCTTGCATTTCCAGTAGGAATCTGTGCGATCAGAAGTTTTGCCTAAGGACTAAGAAATTCCCCACGGCAAGTCACGCTTATTTTCAAGTTAATAGCATGAATTTGCAACACTGAGTAACAAAAACCTGCTTGGTATGAGCGGTGCTTCTTACATCTCTACTCTATTTATAGAAGAGACAATGTTTCTCTGTATTTTCACCAAAGTGACAAACTCTAAATCTTAAAAAGAACTAATAAACATATTGTGCACTGATATATTAAGGCAGGGAAAAACAAACACAGTACCTTGTTTAGTTATTCCAGGGATGTCCTCAAATGTCAGAGTTCTCAGTGAAGGCCTCCAGAACGCATATGACTCAACCAGAGCCTCTAGTCCCATTCTACAACACAAGCATTGTGATTAATAAACATATGCCACTCTTTAGACATATACAAGAACGCTCAATGTGCCTACAAATACAAAGGCAAGGGTGATTCAGTAAAGCTCTCAGTCGAGTGTTCTGGAACTGGCAAAACTTTCCAACGGTGTGTTCAATCCAGTGTGCGCCATCTTAGCGCAAGGCCCTTTCCTTATCACTGTGTATTTGGCCAGTAAAGCAGAGCAGGTAATGAAGAACATAAAGTCTGTGCGATGGCAAGGCTATAATTATTTTCACATAGCTTTATCGGTGGGATCAGACATAGAGTGCAGGAAGCCACAGTTAAAGCTTTACGAGGAGAGAGAAAGAAAAAGGGAGAGAGAGGGGGGTATTTTCTTGCTTTTTCTGGAAGTAATGGTGGTGCTCGGTGCGCCTTGTTAGCGTGGATGTTACCCCACCCCCTCCACAGTACCACTCAGGCGATAATTCACACAAGATGCCTCAACTTGTTTCGGCCCCAGTTTTATCAGCCACACCACTTGAGCTATCAAGTGGCCGAGTTTGTTTAGCAAACTGCTTAACTTTTCCTGTAACACTGAGCCACGGGGCTCGGTCTAAGTGCTCTGCGAGACCTCGCGGAGGGACCGAGGGAAAGTGGATGTATGTGGTCCGGTGTGATTCAGCGGGGTGTTAAAAACGCTCTCGTTTAAAACTAATGAGCAGAGTTAAACTTCCCCACTGAGCTTGCGAGTCAGCGTCGCACAAGCCTCCATTTCCTGTTTGCGCGTTTATTATTTCTCTTGTTTTATGTGAAGATGGAGATTATTTTTATTGTGCTGCGTTTCATTTATGCATTTATTTTTGTATAATGGTTTTTAATGTGACGCTGTTTTTATGTTTATTTTGTCTGGGCTTCACTGGAATCTTTTCGTTTGGCTGAAAGAAGACTTTTCCCTTTGGATAAACAATTATCTGATAATCCTTTAATATGGTTTAATAGATCTGAAATAACTTTATACTGATGTCAGAAAAGGAGTTCAACAAAAAAATGTTCTGTTTCTTCAAATAAAGCTAGAGAAATATAAATGTTATGAAGTATCATTTCTGTGCTGCCTCACAAAAAAAAAGAGCAGAAACTACACACTTTGTCCAAATTTAGTAAGACTATGATCTACTCTGTGTTAGATGGGTTTGACTCAGCTGTGATCAGTTTTTGACATCAATAAAAATTTATTTAAAAACCTTGGAGAATAGTTTTCCCTTAGTTCCAGTATTATCTAACAAATATCTGTACATATTAAATTTACCTGTTTCTTCCCGAGTCTCTGAATCCTTTTGCAAATGGGTTCCTGTCAATCTTCAGTCTTGTTATCTGTAAAAGATCCACACACAAAACACATTCTCCTTACTGACCCAAAGCCTGTAATGTCAAATGCCCTGACCTAGCACCAGTGACCCTCATCCCACAATGCAATGTGTGTGGGTTTATTTTATAAGCTTTTTGCTTCCGTATGTGTGTTAGAGAGAGAGCATGTGTGTTGTGTTTTTATAAGCTCAGACAAATGAATGACATCATTTCTAAAACTTGGCAGTTAACACAAAAACGATGATAAGATTTCAAGCTTTAACTTATCTAAAACATGCTCTGGTATTAATCTGTCTCAGCAAATCAAAACAAACTCAAATTTCAATGAAAAATAAAAAATAAAATCTCTAAAGTACTTCTCTCTCTCTCTTTTTTTTTATGTTGCAATTTATCAATACATTGCTTCTGAACTGCTGGCACAGGAAAGTCAATGTATGCCTAAATAAACACATATGCAACTGTGCTCTTTATAAATAAATTGCCCTTTATGGGGTGCTGCTCATTCTTTCAGTCTCATAGAGGCTTTGATCTATGAATAAAGAGAACGAGAACCCTTCAACTCCCAACTGCTTTAAGCAATTTGTATAATTATTTCAATTAAACATCTTGTAAATTAAGTCATTTTCCTAGCATTGTAACCTAAATAAAAGAGTTATGCAATTTAATTGGGTTTATTGTAAAAATAACTACATTTTCTAATAAATACATTTTCTTTGAGCAGCATAATGAGGACTGTACTGTAACTGAGGCAAAACTAAATGTTCAAAATTATACAATTTTAGCTGATTACTATTTTAAATTTGCATATCTTATAACAAAAATAATAAATTATTTATATTGTTGATACTTGCTTCTGTGCTTGGTTTTTTATTTCTAAAGCAGTGTAAAGCTAATGTACATTCACATTTTGTCTTGCTTGGACAAAAATAAATAGGCATTTTTGTTGTGGCTGACATGGCTTTTCTGCATGTTTGTTTTATAAAAAAATGAAGGTATAATAATGCAATCCGATAAAAAGAAAAGACCTCTTTATGTGTGGTTTGTTAGGATAGAACAATATGTGGCTGAGATACAACTATTTAAAAATCCGGAATCTGAGGGTGCAAAAAAATCAAAATATTGAGAAAATCTCCCTTCAAAGTTGTCCAATTGAACCACTCAGTAGTGCATATTACTAATCAGAAATTACGTTTTAATATATTTACGGTAGGAAATTTACAAAATATCTTAATGGAACATGGTCTTTACTTAATATCCTAATGATTTTTTGCATAAAAGAAAAATGTATAATTTTGACCCATGCAGTGTATTTTTGGCTATTGTTACAGATATACCCATGCTACTTATGACTGGTTTTGTGGTCCAGGGTCACATTTCAAGAATTGATGTGAACCTTAGTAACAGCTTTATGATTTGTGTTATCAAATTGTGCATTGGACGGTTATAGCATGATGTGTTATCAATTACCTGTTGGTTTTGGTATGCAGTCACCGTCGTGAATACAGTTTCAGGGAAGGAAAATGCTTTGACACCGTCCCCAGTGGGAACCGCCTTAACGGGCGAGAGTTCTTCACCGCACTCCTTGCGGATGACGTGGACACGGGGCTGGTACTTGTGCATAGAGTGCAGAATGATCTGGAAAACATTACATCGCGCATCCATGTTTAGAGTGGGAAACGGAGGAATTACCAAAGCAGTTTTCTACCTCAATAAAAACACACATGCCTCCATTTTCAAAGGCCAAACAGGCCTTTAACTGCCTCGCCCTGGGGATGCTTTCAATTGAGTTTGTTTACAACCCTCCACATTACAACATGTTTAGACCTTTAAAATAATACAGCAAAACAAAATGCACACCGGGCGACAATGGCTAGCATGTGTGTATGGGGTGCATGAAAAGAGTTGTCTAATTATAACATTAAATTTATTTCAGGATCACAGAAGGAAATTCTGTAGGTCTCCTTCATCAGCTCATCAAACAGTTATATGTTTACAGGTTTTGTCTTAGGCCTAACATAAACTAGATGCATAGAATAGAAGAAATGTGCAGTTTTTTTCTTATTCAACTTTACAAAAAACATCTATATTAAGAAACGTATTCTTGAATATAAATAACTAAACATTCTCTTACATGGCCTTGGTCGTCGAGCTCGTTATTGGTCAGTTTGAGTTTGTCGAAGCTTATAACTTGGCGCATCCACGTCTCACCGGAAGCAGGCGAGTCAGGATGAATGTAGACACGCGGAGGGACAGGAGAGTCGGCGTTACCCGCTACCATCCACTTCGAGCTGTGGTACACGTACCTTGGAAGGGAAAAAAGTCAGTGAATTTTACATAACGTGAATTTAATGTAATATCATACACGGCTCGACGTTTCAAAGCAGTTTCTCTCAGCAATTTTCAGGACGCAATGTAACGTTAATTGAGGTTCGTCACGCAAAGCAAATGGCTTGTATGACTCCAGTAGAGGTCTGCGACTTTAAAGACCTTTAAAACAAAACAGGTTTCTGTGACATAGCCTATGAGTGCTGTGTAAAAAATAATATAATGACATATGTTTTGTACCGATAATGAACTAAAGGAACTTAAGCGGATGACTGTTGCTATGGTTACTTCCTCACTCGAACGCTATTTTAGCGGATTTTGACTTTCAAAAATCAAAGGTTTGTAATTACAAACGAAACATTTGTTGAAACATATACATTTAAAAAATATTTTAAGACTCCCCAACCTGTCCTTTTATTTGCTGGGTGATTCAGAACCCTCATAGTCCCTCTGTACAAAAATATTCAGATAACGTTACACCGAGCAGCCCGCCATAATCTAACGTTATGAATTTGTTTTGACTGCAGTTGTCTCATGACCTTCAGGTCCCAGAAGGTCAAGCTCCAAAAGGACATCGCAAAAGGCCGGACTGAACATGTCAACAAAGTCCGGGAGTGCCATTTGTGGAGACGGTTCGTTCAAAATGTTCAAATATTATGTTTGCACATTTCAGACCGTTTTGATCATTTGTCTACAATAGCCCACAACAGGCTGTCCTACAGCGAGCAGTTAGGAAGACAAGTTTGGTAAATTGCTCACCTGTAGCGTTTGTTGTCGACAGGAACAATATCCATAGCGATATAATACTGCTGATGAGGATCCAATCCCGCAATCTTAACTCTCATCGCGGGAAACATTCGCCTGGGATAAAATGACATTGTATATTAATATTTTCATTATACATAGCATAGGGAAAATACAGATTTACTAAGAGCGCTGTTTTTACACTACTGTGGGTATAATTTTTAAAGTATATAAACGCAGCGGGTTGTCCGTTTACAACAAATACCTGTTTATTTATTTATTTATTTATTTTTTCAAAAATATATCATTTAAATGTATTTAATTATTATTTGTCAAATAATTTAAATATATTATTATTGAATAAATGCAATTCTATAAAAATCAACATTGAATACAAGCATAGCTGTAAGTAATGCACAAACCAGACCTAAATATATAAATAAATATGTACTTAAAAAAGCAACACTATAAGCGCTATAACACTATTTGGCACTTTTAGGATTTCTGCAGCAATCCCTGATTAATTTCAGTACTCCGTTCCCAAAATCCATGTATCTGTAAGAAACATTTTCATCTAACGTCTTTCAAAAGAGACTACAAATTTAATTCAGACTAATTCAGTTAAAAAATTAAAATGAGTCATATAGCGTATTTTACTAAGAATATATAAAAAACTGTATATTATCACTATGTTCAAGTACAAATATATGATGATTTTAGCTAATTATAATTTAATTATCGTAAGTACAGCATGTTTTGTGTAATGCACCTGCCGGCTTTGGTGATGATCATTTCAGTTCCTATCTCGTGGAATCGCTTCCATAAGTCGGAGCCCTGCAGGTCCACACGCATCTCCTCTCCGGAGCTCGTCCCTGATTGCACGACGACCTGCGAGCCTTGGGATGCAGGTTGTGGGCTATCCAACAACACGTCCTCAGACTCCGCTGAGAAAGACAGAAAAAAGCGCTCTTAATTATTGTATATTTTAACAGCATGTAGAAAAGGTTTAATTTAAACTATTGCTGCAATAACAAATGTGTTGAAGTGGCATGCAAAAGGATTTGCGATGGTTTTCTGACATGTATTATCTTCCTGGATCAGATGACATTGGATATTTTTATGGACTTTAATATTTTATATTTAATGCTTTTAAACATTACAATGCATTTATAAATATTCTGCAAGTTGTTTTTCATTTATTTGATTTGGCGCCACTTAAGCAGTCATGGAATTATTATTAAGAATTAAATTTATGTAATGCATTTGTGACGAATTACAAGAACTGCTTTGAAACACAAATCTAGGAGACATCAAAAAAGTGAATCGACCTTTATATATTGTATTTGTACAATAACAACTTTTTTTTTTTTTTTTGGTGAGTAGGCCTATTTAGGCTTTTGTGAAGGCAAGTTAATTTGAGTGTTTATGATTGTGGCCAAACTCATAAACACAGAATAGATTAGTCACTCTCTTAGTGCCTATATTTATGAGACTCATAACTGTGTTATTTTGTGTTTATGCACTGTACTTCTTGTATTTTTGTCGCCCTGGCTTCACTTCGTTACATCTCTAAATGACAGAGGCATTTTACCTAAGAATTTATTGATGTTTCACAGGGTTTTGTTAGTTAAATGACTCTCTTCTTTAATGTTAATTATTGTTTCATATTTATTTAGAAGCCTGTTGTCATTTGCAAAACAATACGGGATAACAAACGAGAGGAAGTACAGAATAACATCGGGTAGCCTTTATTTTCATCGTACAGTGTTACTTTTCAGCAGAAAGAATTACAAATATAAATTGTTTACAAATATAAATTGTTTTATATTTGTGGTTTGTTTTGCGTTCGTGTCACGCATAACTATATTTCTAACAGTTTTAGTTGCAATCACAAACACAAACTGTAGAAGGCTACTTACGGGATTCGTCGCTTGCGCAGTCTATCTCGCAACTCCTGGTGCTTGGACAAGTTCTCCCAGTCTGTGGTTGCGGGCTTTCTGTCAGGTTCGACACTTCGTTTACCTCCTCAAAAGAGTTTTCGCTGTCCTCCTCCAGCTTTCTTTTTTTCTCCGTGCCAATAAGCGCTTCTACCGAGAATGCGTGCGCTTTGAGGCTCATAGTACACGGGGACCGTCGTTTCTCAGCCATAGTATCAAACCGAGAAGACAGATTGGCCGAGAAAGAGAAGTTCACGAGAAGTGCATTTGCAACAGCACTTAATCTAGCATTCCTTGAGTCCGAATAGTCCGCTTCAGTAGCTAATTACCACGGGCGATGTGACAAAGACGCTGAAAACGAAGCGACAGTCTATTTAAAACAGTCTCATCGGTCTGTCAACGCGCACAGACACCAAGGCAGTGGCCGGGATTCGTTAAAGTGCCAATAAGCAGGGCAGAAGATGGGCGGAGCGCCTCACGTCAATCAGCGGTGGTCTCTGCCAATAGGCGCGCAGCGTTTCGGCCCCTCGTGTAGAACGTTCCGCCCATATGTGGTAAAGCGGCCTGGCTGAATGAATTATCTCTCGCTCACTGAGCTCCAGTCATGCTCGCGGCATTGCGATCATTTTCACACTGCGGCTGCACATGCTCCACATGCTTCCGCATTACCTCCCCACTAGCCCTTGTGAGCCAATCGTGTAGAATTATTACCAAATCTACGCCTGTATCTGCGTGAGGCCCACTAATAAGACATGTCAAACTAACCTGACATGAGACGTGCAGTCTACAGCTTCTAAATACAAGTCCCCAAGAAGCAGTCATTTTTACTACGAGACACAATTTCCTGGTACTATAAATCCCCAAAACAAATACCATTATTGTTAATTTTATATAATACTATTATTATTATTTTTGGGTAGCCTATTTTTACAACGCATGACTGCAAAAAACAATACAAATAGGCTACAAAATAAAAAAAAGTTTTGTTATTTTAAAAAGTAGCGTTTGCGTTGATTTTTATACGTTTGAATATAAATTAGGCAAATTTACAAGGCAATAATGAATAGCCTTTAGCTTTAGAGAAGGTTTTTTTTCCCTTTAAATAAACACACGGCTGAGCGTTATGATTGATGAGGTATTTTCTATAGACTGTTTTCGTATTTTGTTTTTACTATTGTTTTTTCTATTATATAGTAAAATCGGGAATATTTCAGATGATTTCAGAGAAACTGGCCAAAGACCAGATTGTTTTAAGCCTGTTTTTAGCGAGATTTTTTTCCCTCCAAATATAGGCCAAGTCGCGTAACTTATCATGCTTTTAGATGATTCAGTGTATTTAAACCAATGTGATTTTTAGAGTATGTTGTGGGTGTAATGTACAATGCTCCAGAGCCATAATCTACCCACCGTTTGGAACGTGCAAATTATTGCACGGCCATTTGGAGAATTCTTGTCCCACGCGCTTGTGAGAACCATTGGAGCAAGCCTGTATATTATGCACATATACACAATGCGCAGTAAAAAAAAAAAAAAAAAAAAAAGAGAGAGACACGGACATGGCAGCGCCCTAAAACAGAATTAAATAAAATATACGCTTTTGTATTTTAAAATCATACATATTTTATTAAAATATTATTTTTTATGATAATATTGTAAAATGCAGTTAACTCAAATAAAAAAGCTGAAAAGACAGCCGCCTCTTAATAAAACGGTTCACTTTCAACTTATCTTTACACTGTTTTCTATACAAAATTGTATGTCATAATTGTCTGTGCTAAAGCAGCAATATTTTGCGCTATATATTCATAAAATAAATATGCACATGCATAAAATAAATATAGCAGACGTACATGAAACTGGCATTTTAATATACTTTCAATTATTTTACCGCATTCTCTAGTTAATTACCAACATTAACTCACTCTTCGTTTAATGTCACGTCATTTACTGAGAATATAGCCTGATGTTTTCCAGATTGCATTAACCACTATTATTGTGGACCAGAACAATATAGATGCGAAAAAAATATATGGATGATATTTTTTTCGTGTTGTGGTGGCCTAAATTTCTTAGAAAATTATAAAATAATTTAGAAGTATATAACAAAAAACAACAACAATAATAAATGTATTGTTATTATTATTATTATTAGTAGTAGTAGTAGTAGTATGTTTAAGTTTAGAAAAAAATAGAATTTTAGTTTAGTTATTGGAAGCTAATGATTTGTTCTAAATTAATTACATATTATTCCTTTACTAAATTCCTAAATACGTCGATTCTCATACGTTCGGTCTTGGCTGCCCATGCAGCCTAAATTATTTACACAATAGAAATCGAATGCATTTAATATTTAAAAACATTGTGTAGCCTAATTTTCAGTAACATTCTGGGTTATTAATATTACCAAAATATTTTTGTTCATTGGTTTACCAATATGCGCGTAGATCTGCTCCTGATATTCTGGTAACGAGTTTAATTTTGATCTAAACGTTGCATGAAGCTGGCCAACACATGTTCGATATTTTCAGTATGGAAAACAAAACCTGAACACTTTACTTTGAAACAAACCATTTCTTCTTAATGTTATTACAAATATGTTTTATAAAATTTGCCTACTAAAATTATTGTAGTTCTAGATATGGGTTATGGTTGTCTTTCTTGTACATTCATGCACAAATTATGAACCAAGTTATACTGTTAACGTGGCTTTATTATGACGGCGGTACATTGTCACCACAATACTATTAATATTAATAATATTAATATTATTGTTATATCAATTTTGATGTGATCACCTTAAGAAATACTCTGTTCAACCATTATGTAATTAGATCGGTTTTGAATTGTATGTTGGTCTTGAATTATATAATCTGCAAATAACGCGTATTTTCTATGCCTTTATGCTGATTTGATATTTATTTTATTGTTATTACCGAATATGTATACAACATATTTTAACTGCTCTAATCTTTTTAGAATTATAAAGTTAATGTACAAAAACTATTTATTGTTCTCAAGTTTGTATTGGCATATTTATCATCCAGAATATAATTTCCATTACATTTACTGCACATTTCGTTCCTGATTTACCTAAAACACATTTAATGCATGTGTGGAATCCGTTTGTAGAATGACACGTGCCTAATAACGTGCCTTTTCAGCTCATAATAACCTACCCTGTGATAGAAAACAGAGGAAACACCGCGTGCGCTTTTTCTTTATCCCGCAGCGCGCAATTAACACATTTCTGTGTTTTTTCTTCGGCATTGCACGACTAAAATGAGTCTTATTTATAATTGCATTTAACGGAATATTTTTCATAAACGTCTTGGCAATATTAAACCATAAATGAACGTGTTCCTTTTTGTCTTTCAGGTGTGAAGCATCAATAAAAACGAACTGTGCACTTACTGCACAGATGAGACTGCACTCAAGTGTAAAATGCGTTTGTTTACTAATCCTCGCCCTGTAACCTCTGGCATCACTGGACTCAAACCATGTCGGCTGGTTAAACTTTAGAGTCAGAATTGCTGTGTCTGGGCACCATATTGTTAACAGTTATTTTGCTAGTGCTAATGGCCGCGTGGCAGCCAGCCAAGGGCTTTATAGCGGAAGTGGCAGCGCGAGGAACGCGGGTATATGGGAGGAAGAAAAAACTATTAAGAAAAAAAATCCCTTTGAAAGAAAGGCGAGAGAGACCCCATTGCGGCGGCCGCGACCACTGCTGCCAAATCCAGAGGTGAGCCGTTATGAGGAAAAAGACCGATCACAGAACCGGTAACCGGCGGTTAAATATCTGAGGGCACTGAAGCATCCTCAATCCGCCTCAAATGAAACGACACGCCAAACCATCCGTGACCCACAAACCCATTCATAAAGTTAATCTCCCCGTGAAAATGCGGTATTTCTTAACGTGCACCATATACACTGATGTATTTACCGTATTTATGACAGTCTTTATGGGGCGGCGCGGACAGGGACCCCCAGCGACTCTACCGGTATTGACATTGGATTTCCGCGCCGCGCGTTACGACCTGTCACACGGGAGTGTAGCGAAACACACGTGGACAGAGGTCAACTTTGTTTGTGTGAGAAAATTATTAAGGGGAAGGAAGTTGAGCTGGCATGAATTATGGCCTGTCGTTGGCCTTCCTCGCCGCTCAAAAAAGTGAAAAATCAGGCGGAATAATTTAGTCACTTAAGACTTAAAGGGGCAAGTTAATAGAAAGTTATTTGATAGGGTGCTCCTGTTAAAAACAAACCTTCACATCTCGTTTGCTGGTCTTGTCGAGATTAAGATGGTCGCCCATTTTGACCAGACCCGCTGAAATCAACTAACCAGACTAAAACTTACAAACTAGGTGAATAATAGTATTTAGTAGGGATGTAACGACATCAAAATCTCACAATACCATAATATCTTGATATGAAGGCCATGATATGATATTTATTGCAATAATTAAAAAAAAAAAGACAAATTAAGTGACTTGGACAAAAATAAAATTTTGTACATAATTTAACAAAAGTTAAATTATTCTATGAGAGTTCAGAATTAAGAGCTCCAACCCATGTTCTTAACTATGAAAACTTAAGTCAGAAAAAAGTCAATTGACTTGTACCAGAGCTTTGATGGGGACTCAACCCTCTTTTTATTTGTGGTGTACTGTCTCAGTCTAAATTACATTCACACTGGTGTTTTAGGAAACCAAACAAATTAGAATTTAATAATAATAATAACAACATTTGTATATAATTGTTATTACTGTGATAGTAACAGCCATATATTGTAAAACAATTGCACTGTAAAATAAATAAAAATGAATATTTCATATTATTTCTGCTTTACACTACAGTAGGTAAATTACAATACTTCTTTCCTAATTTCTACACTTGAAAGAGATATTTTGAATTTGGACTGCAGTAATGTTACCCATTTAAACCGCTAGCTGTCAGCAATTCATACTGCACTTTTAAGCTTTTATTTTGCTCGAAATGGCAGTAGAGCTTTTATTTTGATGTAAAACTCCAGCATCAGTGAAAACAGGTTTACAAAAACGCATCTGACTACAAATTTAGTGAAATGCTGTAATTATCTGCCGTGAAAATAAAGCATAACTGGTGGCCGTTGCGTTCCCAAACTCGCAGAACATGCAGTAAACAAGTTCATGCGTTCACTGTGAACTAAGCCGTTCTGAGGTGCGGAAAACACCAGATCACGAGCCGATTGCCTGAACGAACTGCACTCTTCGCTTTGTAACATGCAGCGAAAACAGACTTGATGAAGGGATTAAGCCATATTTTGGTTTTAGTTCATTTGACAGATACTGTGCCAAAGCATAATGGCCCAAAACACAGTTTGAAAGATCTTTTATGTTGGAATAAGAAGTTTGTCTTTTCATCTGAACAGTATTTTAGGAGGATAAATTAGTCAATTAAAATGAAGACGTGAAGTAATCAACTGGAATTTTGAGGATGTGTCATTATTTCATGTGTGTTTTGAGTGAACCTGAGGAATGTTTTAATATCTGTGTCATTTGATTCCAATAGGATGATGGTGAGAAACCAAATATTCCTTAAGGAATATAATAGCCTTTTTGGTTTGTTTAGATCCTGTTGTGTTAGAGCTGTAAATTCTGTTGCGTGTCAGCTCTATTGGTCTCGTTGGTAACAGTGTTTTGAGAGCAGTTGCTTTAATTGGCATCTGTTTTTTTTGGGACAGATTGATAAATGTTAGTAGAAAATGATGGTAGTTTCTCATTTTAGCCTCTAGAGGGAGATGTAATGGTTTCTCACTCCATAGACCCACAGCAGGGAGCTTGAGCGTCATTCAGAGGGTCTCCAAGCCTCTTGGGACAACATTAGCACTGGACGGATGAAGTACCAGAGAACTACTCCCTCTTGTAGAACAAGGAAGTGAGAAAGAGGAAGTGTTGAATAGAGAATGGGAAAGAGATCGTAGGTCAGATCGGGGGGAGAGGAGAATAAGATGAAAAGTTAAGAGAAAAAAAAAAAAAGAGTAAAGAGCAAGCAGGTGTTTTTTTATGAACTTTACTCTCTTGAGAAAAGATAGTGAGAACGATTTAAATCCAAAAGCAATAAAATCATGAATGAGTGAACCGCTCAGAGGAAATGACTGGGGAAAGAAAAAAGCGAGAGGAATGAATAAGGAGCAAAAGACAAAAGATACTCTTTCTGAGTACATGCTGAATGGGCTTAGGTGGACTTGGAGGAAATATTTTTTCTTTATCTTATTTTAAGACATTTTAAATCATCACAGTTTTAGGGGTTTTCACTCTTTAAAAATTATTTGCAGCCTCTCATATTCTTGTTAACTCTGTTTTTTTCTGGAATACAAAGGGATCTGAAAAAAAAAACACAAAGCAGTGTTCATTTGGTAATGTAGTAATTAAACTATAAAGGGAGAGGCCGTTCCCCTAATATTTTAGAAGCACATATATTTTAAAAATTAAGTGTTTTATGTGTCACATCCACACACAAACACACAGCAAGTCTGATTTTAGACATTTTAGAGTGTCTAATTGAATGTAATGGTATACTGCTGGCTTTTAGGAAGAAACTAGCAAATTAAGACCAAAGAGTTCAGAATTACTGAAATGGTACACACACATTCCTCCCTCCAGCTATCCATCATCTGTCTGTTTTCTCCGTCAGTCTGTTTTTAACGGTTCATTAACACATAGACACTCACACACACACTTGTTTAATATTCGAGGATGGGTCGCTGTTTGCTCCTTAAGTGCTGCGGTATCCCCTGGCTGAGTATGGTTTTAATATACATGTCTGTGTATAGGACTAATAGAATTATACAGCGTCTGATGTGCTCTCCGAATTCACACGGGCATCCTGCCTGGACACCTGCAATAACACCCCAAGGACCTACTGAAAATATCCGCACTGTCAGGCAGCCGCAGGGCAGCCTTATTCCGGGACCCGGACTGTTTGATATTTCATGAATGGAGGAGAGGATGAGAGGGAACTGGGGAGTAAGGGAAGAGAGAGAGAGATCACACGTGTGCTTATATATACACTAATTCTTGTTTTCTCTTCCTTCAGGTTGTCATCAGAAGAGCTCTCACACACAGCACACAAATGAAACACTTTGAGGAATCTGACTCAATAGATCAGAGTAAGTGTGCGATCAGGTCTTGATTCCAAAGACTGACATACTGTGAGGTTCAAAATTGGATCCTGGAAACACAGAGAAAGGTTTTTTTTTTTTCTGTTTTCTTATAATAATACCAAAATTTAAAATAAACATTAAATGCGTTAAAGGATTAGTTCTCTTCTAGAATAGGAAAATCCTGATAATTTACTCACCCCAGGGTCATACAAGATGTTCATGCCTTTCTTTCTTCAGTTGAAAAGAAATTAGGGTTTTTGAGAAAAACATTCCAGGATTTTTCTCAATGTAGTGGACTTCAATGGGGATGGGCGGATCGAAGATCCAAATTGCAGTTTCAGTGCAGCTTCAAAGGGCTCTACACGATCCCAGCCGAGGAATAAGAGTCTTATCTAGCGAAACGATCATTTTCTTAAAAAAAAAAATAATTATATACTGTTTCACCACAAATGCTCATCTTGCACTAGCTCGACTTCATGCATTATGTTTAGTTCTTCATCTGTGTACTTAGGTTCAAAAAGGTAGGGTAGGGCGAAAAACTCTCATCTCATTTTATCATCCAACTTCAAAATAATCCAAAATCGTTGTTTTACTTTGTTTTGTAGAGGGCGTTTGACTTTCTTTGCACATTTCATTTGTAAACACTGGGGCGGTACTTCCTCCTATGTCCTGCATGACCTTTCCAAATTGATTGTGTAATGCATGAAGTTAAGTTAGTGCAAGATGAGCATTTGTGGTTTATTTTTTTATTTTTTATTTTTTATTTATTTATTTTTTTTAGAAAATGACCCATCATTTCACTAGATAAGACCTTTATTCCTTGGCTGCGATCGCGTAGAGCCCTTTGAGACTGCATTGAACTTGCAATTCACTGTAAAAAAACAATTTGTTGAGTCAATTTCAAATATTTTGTTACCCGGCTGCCTTAAAATTTTTAATTTCAGTCAACTCAAAAAAGTTTAGTCAACTTGAAATGTTAAGTTGTAGATATTTGAGTTGATTTAACTTAAAATTTTAAGGCACCCAGCTTTTAAGTTTAACAAACCAAATTTTCTAGGTTGTCACTTAGTACAACTTAACATTTCAAGTTGACTAAACTTATTTTAGTTGACTTAAAATTTTAAGGCAGCAGGGTAACAAATTATTTTAAGTTGACTCAACAAATTGTGTTTTTTTATTTATTTTTTTAATTTTTTTTATTTTTTACAGTGTTTGGACCTTCAACCCGTTGGCTCCCATTGGAGTTCAATATATGGAGAAAAATCCATATCATTTAAAATGAATAAAACGAAAACAATTCAAGCAATTCAATATTTCACTTTGTATGATAATATATATCATTTATAATGAAAAATGATCAAATTAGAAAGAAAGTGGGTGTGGAAAGTGGGTGTTAAAGTGAATAAGTAAGTAAGTTCATCATTATGTGTGTGAATGGGTGAATATCCATAAGTTACTTGTTTAGTGAATTAATTAGTGTTTCTGAAGAAATTGATTGAGTAAATGATGCATATACAAATATATAAATTGCACAAAGTTTTGATTCTGAATAAGAATGAGACACTGAAAAATCCTGAAAATGCAAAATAGAAACGTTTCAATAGTAGCCTCAGACTTTTAAACTCCACTGTGTTTTAAGTTGTAAGGTCTTTTTTATGATTGGTTTTGGAGGCTGAAAGAGTGAGCATTGAAGTAATTAAGTGGGTGAGTATGAGATGCACTGTATTGTGACTCACTGTATCTGTGTGTGTGCCAAAGAAAGAAAGAAACACATGACAAGTGAGTAACTTAAGATAAAAACATGGGAAGATAAATAAAACGTTTTTCTTCTCTTTGTATTCCACACTGTGTATAAAACAACAGTAGGTTCACACAGTCTCTTTTGTACACACACATTAAAGAGGTCTAGGACCTCCATAGAGAAAGTTTTAATCAGTAAAATGTGAGGATAAGGAAGAGAACATGTTTTTCATTCATTTTCAGTTTTTCATTCTTCTTTTCTTCTCTCTGGGTGTGTGGAGAGAAAGTAGATGGGTGGATAGACTAAGGGTTTTTTCTGCGTGTTTGTGTGTCTATACACTACCAGTCAAAAGTTTTGGAACAGTAGGATTTCTAATGATTTATTTGATTCAAATAACAGCAAAACTGTAAAATTTAGGAATGTTTTTACTATTTAAAATAACTGCATTGTATTTGAATATATTATAAAATGTAATTTATTCCTGTGATTTCAAAGCTGAATTTTTAGCATCATTACTCCAGTCACATGATCCTTCAGAAATCATTTTAATATTTTGATTTGCTGCTCAAAAAACATTTATTATTATTATTATTATTATGTTGAAAAAAGCTGAGTAGAATTTTTTTCAAGTTTCTTTGATGAATAGAAAGTTCAGAAAAACAGCATTTGTCTGAAATAGAAATCTTTTTTAACATTATGAATGTCTTTATCATCACTTTCGATCAATTAAAAGCAACCTTGTTAAATAAAAGTATTAATTTCTATAATTAACAAAAAAAATACTGACTCCAAGCTTTTGAACAGCAAATCAGCATATTAGAATGATTTCTCAAGGATCATGTGACACTGAGGACTGGAGTAATAATGCTGAAAAATTAGCTTTGATCGCAGGACGAAATGACATTTTAAAATATATATAAATATAAAGCAGTTACTTTAAATCGTAAAAATATTTTTAAATTTTACATAAAAAATCTTACTTTGACTGGTAGTGTATATATATATATATATATATATATATATATATATCTCACAGGTTTAAGAAATATGGACTTCAAAGAGACAGAAAAGGAACAGAAAAAGAGACAAAGTTGTTTACCCCTGTCCCATTTCCCTCTCTTGCTCTTTCTCTCTCTTCCTGTTTTATATGCCCCTTTATTCCCTTTCCTGCTGCTCAAAGCCAACCACCATGAAACCACTGCCACATTAGAGCCTTTAACTGGCTATGGCTGGCCCAATACTGGCATAGCCACCCTGATGCTGTTTCCAGTTGTGCCACTCTACTTCTTATCAGTGTCAGTCATGTTTCATCATCCTTTAGCCAATCAGCTGTCATCACAGACAACCTTTAAGAGAGCCCGTAAAACGTTTCATGCTAGTCCAACACCAGTTTTATTTTTAAACAGGCGCATTTTTAGAGTTGTTCTTTATTGGGCTTGCACAGAATGTTTGGAACATTCAGGGATGGAATGGCGTCGTAAAGACCAGCTGGACTGGCATGACTTGGACGTTCTGTTAGAATGAAGTCATCATCATGAGACGACAGATTTCTGCAGGGTCATTTTAAAAAAAAACAAAGTCCACTTGTGCTGTTTCACTGTCACATGTGGTCACAAAATACTCCCACCCCCAGAAATCACATGCATATACACATACACACACTTTACTCCATATGGTCACTCCTATAAACCTTCTCTTCTCAATGATGCCATCACTTAATCAGCCAGAACTCACCAGTTCAAAAGCATTCATCTCAACATGTGGTCAAAGATGATGGGTTCTTGTCAGCCAAACCGATGCGTTTAGTTTTTTTTTTTTTTATAAGCGAGGCTCTAGAACAAAAGCAAACATCCAGCACTGTTAGTGTTGGTTTCCATTGAGTATGCCTTTGGAAAATCAAGTGGACAAAAGTTAAAACAGGTGTATGTCATTATTCTTGGTCACTGCGGTCATTAGAAGCTGCGGTTGGTTTTTAATCTAAAGAGAGGGAGAGGAAGAGATGAAGTATGTGTGATATGAGAGTAAAAGACTGTGAAAGATAAAGCCAGACAATGTGAGGTGATCGGTCTTTATGGGCCAGCGCTGCAGTGTTTATCAAAAACACAGCTGGACATAACGAGACAAAACAAGACCTCATGCGTGTTTGTGTTTTTACGAAGCGCTATATTACCTGACTGTGTGTGTTAGCATGTGGCAAAAGTGATGAAATGAATGGGAATTGAACGTATTGTGTGTGTAAAACTGTTTGTCAGTGCTTGTGTTTGTGTATGCGTCCTTGTTCAGATTGTTATTCACCTCTAATTGCCTGTGGTGAGCGCTCACTAATTAACTTTAAATGTTGCTCTTGAAGTTCTGACAAACAACCAAATAACTATTTGCACATCTGCACTTGTCCAACACATTTCACTCTTGGATTTAATCACTAGGCTATCGCATATAATAGCGTAATTGCGCTCAATTCGTAAACAGCCATTTAGCTCACCATTTACAATTCAGGCTGTAGCGAGAACTTGTGCAGCATTTGCGACTTTTCGAACATCATCAGGCCCTGCTGAACCACCAAAAATATCTGTTTGTAATTAAACAAAACTGGCCATCTAAATACATATTTATGTCAACAAATTGATGACAGAGTTTTGACCAAATAAAATCCCTGTCATTACACTAAGAACCGTTGGCATCCTGCTTGTCTAAACCAATTTAGTCTGCAGCGCTAAAAAACACAAAGCAGGCTTTTTCCAGCTCTCAGTTCCTGCCAAATCTATATACGCCTCAGCACAATCTCTTACAAGGGGAAAATATCCGTCAAAACTGAGACAAACTTGGAGTAATAAACTATTTAGTTTAGACATCGTAACCGGAACCCTCATGTAAACAACTTAAAACATTTTGTGACAATGTGGATACATGTAATTCTCTTTTTTTCTTTTCTGTGTTTTTTTTTTTTTTTTTGTTAAAGAAACTTTTATTCAGCAGGGATGCATTGTTGATTAAGAGCAAGAGTAAAGACAATTTTTAAATAAATGCTTTTCTTTATATTCTGAAAACAAAGGTATCATGGTTTCCACAAAAATATTAAAGTGGTAGTTCAGCCAAAAATTCTGTCATTAATTACTCACCTCATGTCAAATTAAGATATTTTGAAATCCAAGAGCTTTCTGATCCTCCATAGACAGCAATGTAACTACCACGTTCAAAGCCCGTGTAGTAAGGACATCATTAAAATAGTCCATGTGACATCAGTGGTTCAACCATAATGTTATTAAGTCACAAGTTTACTTTTTGTGCACAAAGAAAACAAAAATAACAACTTTATTCAACAATTTCTTTGAGGTGTGTTCACGAGAGTACCACGACACATACATGTGGATTCCTCTGCTTGTAAATAAGGCGCACTGAAAACGGGTTCTACGTTAGAATGAAGTAAATGTTGAGTAAAATCTTTATTTTTGTGTTCTTTACGCATCTATGTGTTGTCGTAGCTTTAGAAAATTACAATGGTTGAACCACTGATGTCACATGGACAATTTGAACAGTGTCTTTACAAGGGCCGTCCTTGACTAAAGATATTTCTGGATGACTAGTAGTTTTTTAAACATTAGTCATTTTAAGCATAAGTCAACTATTAGTCGCACCTTTATTAATAAATCATATAATTCATAATAATGACATTTTATTTGCCTACAAAGCCTAATAAGCACTCAAGCGCTAAACTAGCACTTTCTTTGTTTCTTTTTTTTTACGTCTGTAAGGCGTACACAGAGTTTTGAAGTTTCGTGCTTTCATTATTTTACAAAAGCACAGCGTTTTGTTGTTATTCTGATCGCACATGAATAAATGTAGAGTCTTAACAGATTTGAAAGATGTATTATTTTTATCTGTATGATCAAAAATGACGGAGTATTTTAAAAGGAAGTAACCGCACCGGCACTTCCATCTGTCATGCAATGAGTGCGCTACTATTTTTATTTTGCTTCCACACTCCACAAAGACACATTTTTCTATGTTAACATTAGATTGAGTGGCCATGTAAAGTTGCTACCACATACATCTTTCAGATGAAAAGCCATAATTGAGGTTGATGAATGATAAGTGAGCGTTTGGATGTCCTGCCTGATGTACTATATTACCACATAGACCAGCTATTAATGATCTGTCCGTCACGGACTGCGTGACTTTGCCAATTCCTGTGTAATTGTTTTTCTGCGACTAAGCAACTAAATACAATTTTGGTCAACCAAGCCTCTTCTCATCGACTAACGGTTAGTCGACTGTTAGGGGGCAGCCCTAGTCTTTACTACATTTCTGGCCCTTGAATGTGTTAGTTGCATTGCTGTCGGGGTCAGAAGTTCTCTTGGATTTCATAAAAAATATGTATTTTTTGTGTGTTCTAAAGATGAACAAAGGTAATTTGGAACAACATGGGTGAGTAATTAATGACAGAATTTTCATTTTTGAGTGATCTACCCCTTTAAATCTTACTAATCCCAAACTTTTGAATAGTAGTATACATACAACTAGTGTATATAGACTGTATATAGCACTGTTTATATAACTGAGCCTGACATGTCCAGATGGATCATTTAAACATATGCTTATTTAAATATATATATATAAACATGGCAGCAGAAAGTATTTTAAATCAGGAAAAAACTTTAGTCATATGTTTAAATGACCCATTTGCAAGTGTCAGGGTCAATCTACATTTTGTTTTGGTCCTTGCTTGGATTTAAGCCTCTGCTGCCCATATCCAGCCATTTTGCAGACTACCATATTTAGACGTCTGGCACTGTCTGGCAGTGATTTCAGACTCGCACAAGCACAGTAGTTGGACTGAACGGGTTCTGAATGAGACGGAGTAATTATAGTCTTACGAGTGTTTAATGCTTCTCACATTTAATTCTTATTTGCTTGAGAGGCACTATGTTTTATGTCGAAGCGTATTATTTCATGTGGTGGATCCACTGATAATAACTGTGTCGTAGTTGTTCTTTATCACGCTGTTGTGCTGCTGTGGTCTGAGCATAATTCATTTCATACTGAACCTGTGGACAGACTCTCAGTGGGGAGGGGGATCATTTTATTCCCCCCTGATCATTTCATAAATCAAATCACTGAAAGAACGTAGCCGCGTTGTAAAAACAACACAACCCTTGCCGTCACATGGCCCTGTGGTGAGGACTCAGGATTTGTGCTGAAATACGATAGAAAAGCTGCGGTTCTGTCCTCTCTTTCTATTCATATCACACTGAGGGCTAACTCGACCGGCTACAGGAAGTCTATGGTGGCCCTGTGGGGACAAAACTAATTTGCATTGAAAGATAATGTTGTGTGGATAACCAAGGAGTGAGGAGATGGCGGTATGGTGGCTTTTGTTTGATGGATGAATCCAAAAAAGTTGCCAGACAGCTTGGGTTTGGTTTGTACAGTGGCGTTCCACAGCGCTGATGATTCGTTTGTTACTCATAATGCCCATTTTGCTGTCTCTGTTAAAACTGTTGTTGTTTACCTCCACATGTTTTTGGCCCTTGTCTTCACATCTGATGACTGTTAGGTGGGCAGTGTAGTGACATTTGTTTGTGTCTGGATTGTGCCAGCAAAAGGGGAAAAACTGCTTTTAATGTCAAACACCAAGACTCCTGGGCAGTCACTTCTGACCTTGCTAAGAGAGTAAGAGCAGGAGAACATTAATGACATGTTTGAAGACAGAGAATGGCTGCCTTCCCAGATCACCTCATGCTGGCTGCATGGCGCCATCATCAGACATTAACTGGAATGTCAGCACACAGTCAAAACAGCCTGCTTTTAAAAATACATCATGTTTCATTTTTTATTCTTAAAATAATTGTAATATACAGTGAGCTCCAAAAGTCTGAAACCACTAGTTAAAAAGCATCTGGTTTTTATAGGTTTTGTTATATTATCAGCATAACAGTTTCAGAAAATCATTGAGAATACTAAATATTTTCTTTTTTAAATGAACTTTTCTTTATTTTAATTTGTTTAAAATTTTAAATCTTTTAGAATTCTGAAAGATTTAGAATTTTGAGCAAATTAAAATAAAGAAAAGCTACACTGTCGTTCAAACGTTTGGGATCAGTAAGACTTTTGACATTTTTAAAAGAAGTCTCTTTTGCTCACCAAGGCTGCATTTATTTGATCAAAAATATAGAAAAACTGTAATATTGCGGAAATTTACTATTTAAAATAGCATTTTTCTATTTTAATATACTTTAAAATATAATTTATTCCTGTGATGCAAAGCTGAATTTTCAGTCACTAGCTGTCTCCAGTCTTAAGTGTCACATGATCCTTCAGGAAAAAAGTCTGATGTCCTGATTTAAACTGATTAAACATTTATTCACAATAGAACGTCTAACAAATTATAACAACAACAAAGTCTTTATAATCACTTTTTTTATCAATTAAACACATCCTTGCTGAATAAAAGTATTGATTTCTTTCAGAAAAAGAAATTAAAACAAATTACTGACCTGAAACTTTTGAATGGTCAAAAGTTTAAAAAAATCACAGGTACCCAAAAAAATAAATAAAAAATTAAAAAAAATTAAGAAGCACGACTGTTTCCAACATTGGTAATAAATCAGCATATTAAAATGATTTTCTGAAGGATCATGTGACACTGAAGACTGTAGTAATTACTGATGCAAATTCAGCTTTACATCACAGGAATAAATTATATTTTAAAGTATATTAAAATAGAACACCGTTATTTTAAATTGCAAGAATATTTTGCAATATTACTGTTTTTTTTTCTGTAGTTTTGATCAAATAAATGCACCCTTGATGAGCATAAGAAAGTTATTTAAAAAACATAAAAAATTTTACTGATCCCAAACCTTTGAATGGCAGTGTATTTATTTTCATACTGAAATAGGGCAAAAAAGATTTTCACTGTAATCAGTGTAAATAAAATATTTTATTAGTTATTCATTAATAAATAAACGTAATAAATATTGCTATTTATTTTCTTTTTATTTTTTATTATTGTATAAAAATATATTCATATTATTACAATACATACAGTCAAACCAAAATTTATTCAGACACCTTCGACATTTCTCACATTATCACAGTTTATGTGCTATAGTTTAGAAAATAGTAATAAAATATGACAAGAAATCAAAGTTAAACTGTTTCAGAACAAATTCATCCTGATATTGTCAGATAACTTTGATAGAAAGGTATGTAACAAAACATGGTCAGGTCAAAGTGTCTGAATAATTTTATGGTCCCACATTTTTTTTTATCAGTTTTACTGGTAGTCCACTGTTTGAAGAATTTTTTGGGTATAATATGTCACAGTTTAATTTATTTTGCTATCCTCACTTACATAAATGAACTATAGTGTCCTGCACCCACTAGTAAAAAAAAAAATTATACCTGGCATCTAAATAATTTTTGGTTTGACTGTAAGTTTAAGTAATATTAACAAAAGAAACATCACTGTGAAAGCTTAAAAAGAATGAAATAAAATGTTGTGATCCAGAATGATACAAAGCCCTGCATTTTAACAATGCCATGAAATCATATTATATTCTTCTGGGTGTACAGCAGTCATAAATCATGTCAGACACTTTGTCTCTGGTCTCTAGTAAGTAGAGTTCAGCTGATCCTGACTGTCCTTTATGACTCGCTTACACCCTTGACTGTTTATCCACTCAGGGCCTCTGTAGTTCATGTAGCAGATGACGCTCTGGCTGCTCTCAACCGCTTAACCTCAGCCAGAAAAGATGCTGCTGAAGGAAAAAGCTGAACGCTTAGAGAGATTGAAATGAATATATTAAAGAAAAGGTGAGAGATTTGCCCTAATGCTTCACAGACTGATCAGTGCCTCTCTCTCTCTCTCATACACACACACACACACACACACACACACTTTTTCTCGCTCACATAATATGGGATTTTTCTTTCTGGAGTGAATGAGCGTTGAAATTACATTTCGCTGAAGTTTCCATCGTAAAACGTCTATGCGGAATTACTTCTGGCTTTCGACATCGCACTTCTCCCTGCTTTCTACTCTTTTTTGTCAACAGCTCTGTGAGAGAAAGGAGTAATAAAACATAAGAATTTTAACCAGCTCTTGAAGCAGTCGTTTTTAATTTGCTCTCCAGTGGGATTTCAAGGGCCTTGGGCCCTGCTGATCCCCCTCGACTCGACCCGAACTTGTTCTGAGCACTCAAGCATGATGGTCTGAACTTCACAGAGAGATGGTGATAGGCTGGGCTGTTCTGCTCTGCTCTGTGTGTGTGTGTGTGTGTGTAAGCATGTGTGCATAGAAGCTCGTGCCTAAGCTAGAAAATAAGTGATCTCATTGTCATAATGATCTGTCCCTTTTACATTTTATGGTCATGGGCTGCGCTTAATATGTCAAGAAGGAACTTTTGTGTGAATGAACAAAGTCTGATCATCATATGTTTTCTGTGTGTGTGTGTGTGTGTGTGTGTGTGTGTGTGTGTGTGTGTGTGTGTGTGGTCTGTGATCCTTACCCTTCCACCTGCAGTGCTGTCGACTCTTCACCCCATGGTTTATTTAGATGAGAACTTACACAGATACATAGACACACACTCACGTTTAAAGAGCAATCCTCCTATCATGTGTCTCCCAGAGGAGGAAGTTCTAAATTAGAATCAGCCCTATAGAATGAAAAAATTTACAAAGAAGAAATGGGCGCTTGAAACTAAGGAATGACTGTTTGACATCAGAGGGGTTTCACTGATAAAATGGTTTAATGTGGTCTTGGATGTCTTTTAAAGAACAGTTTATTTTCCTTATAATTTTTACTTAGTCACATTATTTGCTTGGAGGAAACCATTTGAGTAATTGACTTTTGGTGTCGGTTTGTATATAGTTTCGGGTCAGTAGGATTTTTAAATGTTTTTTTAAATAGTGTCTAATATGTTAAGGATGCATTTATTTAATCAAAATACAGTAAAAACAGTAATCTTGTGAAATACTATTACAATTTAATACATATTTGGTGTGTGTCTGTGTGTATATTTACTGTTTAAAAGTTTTTGAAACTCTAATGCTCAACTAAAAATGTAATACTGTAAATTTTTTTATCAGTGTTGAAAACAGTTGTGCTGCTTAAAATTTTAGATTTTTGACATTTTTTGTTTTGGATTCTCTGATTCAAAATTCAAAGGAAAAGAATTTTGTTTGACTTTTCTTTTTTGTAACACTGTAAAAGTAAAAAAAAAGGTGTATATTGCATGTTTTTTCCACTAAATTAAATGTAAATTTTTATAAAAATGTTATAATTAAAAATCAGACTCTTTAAATGCTCTGATGCTTCAGAAGGAAAACCGATGCATTAAGAGTCAGGGGTGTAAACTTTTGAACAGAATGAGGATGTGTACTTTTTTCTTATTTTGCCTAAATATCATATTTTTTTCATTTAGTGCTGCCCTTCAAAATCTACAGAAGAAACCCGTTCCCCAGAAGACAAAATAAGTTAAAATTTACCTGATCTTCAAATTCAAATAGTTTTCACCCCCAGGTTCTTAATGCGTAATTTTCCTTCTGAAGCATAAGTGAGTGTTTGGACCTTCTGTAATAGTCGCATATGAGTCCTTCAGTTGTCCTCAGTGTGAAAAGATTGATCTCAAAATCATAGTCATTGTTGGAAAGAGTTCAAATACACAAAAATACTGAAAAACCAAAGAATCTATGGGATCTGAAGGATTTTTCTGAAGAACAGCAGGCAGTTTAACTGTTCAGGTCAAACAAGGGGCTCATGAACAACAATCAGTAAGCAAAAAAACACAGCTGTGGATCATTCAGGTAACAACATAGTATTAGGAATCAAATGTATGTAAACATTTGAACAGGGTCATTTTTATAAACTCAGCTATTTTTTCTGTATGTAAATGTCTTTTATGTGAAATATCTTCTTCAGGTCAGTACTAAATAAAAAATAGCATGCATTTTGTATGATCCCTCTTATTTTGGTAAAATAATTAACATTTTGTAGATTCTGCAAGGTGTATGTAAACTTTTGACTTCAGCTGTATTAATATGGTCTGTAAGAATCCATGTTAAATGATCTTTAAAGCACATTCTTCAAAGTCTCCCCTTACTTAGTTTGCTACTGAAGCAACAAAACAACCGATCAGCACATTAACACCAGCACAATTTGAAGCTGTAGCCTCATTACCCTTCTCCTTTTTCTCCTAGGCTCCCCACAGCCTGGGTCACTGTCCAGCTATTCATGACAACTTGGTATACTGGCCTCTGTTTTCACTCTGGGATTTGCAAAGGAAGGAAAAGTGTGAGAGGGAACAAAAAACAGCCAGGTGAAGCCGGTGTGGAGAGTGTGTGTGTGTGTCTGGCATCCGTAAGCCTGGTGTGTGTGTGTGCACTTGGCGCTCATTTAGCCAATGTGTCTGTGTATGTGTGTGTAGCGAGTTATGACCTGTTAAAACAGCCACATCTTAGTCTGCACACTGTAAATCAGCAGGAAGCACCAAACACAGCAGGGTGATTGGTGATGTGAAGCCACACCCCCTAATTACTGCAGTCCGTCATGCCAATGTGCTAACGATATTCCTCGCAGCCAGTCTTACTCCGTTTAACCTCACTGTATTTAATCAGTGACCTGATTCCTATAACAGATTTTACCTTCCTTCCTGTTAAACAGAGTGTGAAAATAGAACCGATATAGTTGTGAGTGTTTAGACATAAACGTTATATATACAGTAATAATATACTGACTTTTATCCATTTTCCTACCGTAAATATACATCAAAACTTAACTTAATTTTTGATTAGTAATATGCATTTGTATGAACTTCATTTGGACAACTTCAAAGGCAATTTTCTCTTTTTTTTTTTTTGTTTTTTTTCACCCTCAGATTCCAGATTTTCAAATAGTTGTATCTTGGCCAATGTATATTGTCCTATACTAACAACCCATATAGTAATGAAAAGCTTATTTATTCAGCTTTCAGATGATGTATAAATCTCAGTTTCAAAAATTTTACCCTTATGACCCTTATGAGGTTTTGTGGTCCAGGGTCACATATATTCTTTAGTTACAGAACTCAAACTACAAAACAGTACTGAAAAATGGCTAAAATGGCGAATTAGTTTGCTGATCCAGAATAATGGATGACCATATGATTTGCAGATTTACTGCTCATATTTGTTATAGTGTAAAAACTCAGTTCAGAGTGTACATTCTGTTCACCAGCCGTGGCACTGAAGGTGTTAACCTGTTGCATGTGAAGCTGAAAACAGCTACGAGTATTAAACTCACACATCATTAGTGAGGTGTAAATCCCCATCCCACACAGACACACACTCACACATTGAAGATTGTTTTTGTGGGTCCTGGAGGCATACCACTGAAAATGGACCCAGTTTAACACAAGTTGCTTTTAATTGGCTGTTTCTGCCTGGCAAACAAGGTGTGCCATTAACAACATAACACACAGAAATATCAGAGAGTGAAAGCACACTCACACAAATACATAAACTATAAAGCAGAGCTAAATGAATACAGCTCTCAAGATTGTTCTGTCTAAATAAGGCATTTCCTATCCTGTATTAGTGGCAGCACAGTGTCATGGTACTTCTCTTATAGATGTGTTTACAGCAGCAGCACAGTGTTCACCAAGTGAGAGTGAGAGAAAAGCGAATGCGGATGTGGGGGTGGCATTCGTCGATTTCTCATGCTTCGAGTTGCGGTTTTTTTCCCATCTTAGACCCGATGACTTTATTAAATACTGACTCCTTGGCAACCATCACCCTTCAGCACACATGCTCTTTAACCACATGGCCAGCTGCTGAGTTTTGGGTTTGATGTGGCATGGCTGACAGTATCTTGAAACCATGTGCCCAAAAAAGAGGAAAGAGTGGGAACAGAGGAGTTTATCAGGCACTGCATTTAAATATACACACAAAACACATGTTTTAAAGGAAACATACTCAAAACATTTTGCAACAAGTTAATTTTTTTTTATCTAAATGTATAATAAATAATAATAATATAATTTAAATATTATTATTAATATACAGTTGAAGTAAAAGTGAAATAAGTTTGCATACACCTTGCAGAATCTGCGAAATGTTAATTCTTTTACCAAAATAAGAGGGATCATACAAAATGCATGTTATTTTTTTAGTACTGACCTGAATAATATATTTCACATAAAAGATGTTTACATTTAGTCCACAAGAGAAAATAATAGTCAAATTTATAAAAAATTATCCTGTTCAAAAGTTTACATGCACTTGATTCTTAATACTGTGTTGCTACCTTAATGATTCAGAGCTGTGTGTTTTTTTGTTTGTTTAGTGATAGTTGTTCGTGAGTCCCTTGTTTGTCCTGAACAGTTAAACTGCCCTTCAGGTCTCCCAAATTCTTTGGTTTTTGAGCACTTTTGTGAATTTGAACCCTTTCCAATAATGACTGTATGATTTTGTGAGATCCATCTTTTCACATTGAGGACAACTGAGGGACTCATATGCAACTATTGCAGAAGGTTCAAATCCTCACTGATGCTCCAGAATGAAAAACAATGCATTAAGAGCAGGGGGGTGAAAGCTTTTTGAAAGTGAAGATCAGGGTAAATTTAACTTCTTTTGTCTTCTGGGAAACATGTAAGTATCTTCTCTAGCTTCTGAAGGGCAGTACTAAATGAAAAAAATATGATATTTAGGCAAAATAATAAAAATGTTAACATCTTCAATCTGTTCAAAAGTTTTTACCCCCTGGCTCTTATTTTGATAAAATAATAAACATTTAGTAGATTCTGCAAGGTGTATGTAAACTTTTGACTTCAACTGTATCTGATATATATCTGTGTGTGTGTAATATTATCATTAATAATATGAGATTGTTATTACGTAGTTGTTGTATTTATATATTTAATATTTATCAGGGTCTCTGGGGTTCTTAAAAAAATCCTAAATTTAGTTATATAAAATTTAAAGGCCATAAAAAGCCTTAATTGGTACAAGAAAGTGTTAATTATGATTTTAGGACGTCTTAAATGTGGGACAGAGGGACAAGAATTGCGATATAGCTTTATATGATTAAACTTCACAAAGGCTGTGATTTCATTTAATAATTATGAGCACTGCACTTTTCAAAGTCAGGTGTTGCGCTGCGTTGTGCTACCGGGGAAACCCAACACTATCTCACAACCAATTCATACATATTTTATAAGGTAGTTAATTCAAACAAATTTGTACGATTTTGTACGTTTTCTGTGAGGTGTAGGTTTAGGTGTGGCATTTGTACAAATTCCTACGAATTTGCCACTTCATAAAATACGTATGATTTTTCACATAACGGTCAAATTTGTACGAGCCATGCCACACGAATTCCTACGAATTTGCCACCTCGCAAAATACATAACATTTTTCACAAAACGTACAAATTCATACAAGCCAGATTGTATGAATTCGTATGAGTTAGCCACCTCGTAAAATATGTATGAATTGCTGTGAGATCAGGTTGGGAAACTGCAAGAATTCTGCCGCTCCGAAAGTGCCACCTGCTGGCATTGAATTAATTAGTATTTTCAATAAACTAAGCTGCTGTTTCTGTTCAGACCAACATGAAAATCTACCCATATGCAGCACACACCTGGTTATAAATATAAAAAGAAGCTAATGCTAGTACATTATAAAAATCTAAACAATTAACACACTAAAATATATTGTTTAAAGGATGAAATGTGAAGTTTATCATTTTATAAAACTTTCTATTTTTGTCTGAACTGTAAATCATACCTTTTACAGTTTAATATAGTAACATAGATGTTTCCCTACCCCGCTCATATGGTATTAATTTTATTTGTACAGGCCTTAAAAAGGACTTAAAAAAACATAAATTTGATTTTAAAAATCCTGCAGATGGCCTGCTTGTATTTATTTACCAACTGCCTAATTGTTAAGTATTACATATTGCATATAGTGGCTTCAAAACATAAACCTAGTGCCACTTATTTTAGTAGAAGACGGCACAAGCAGAATTTCAGGAAAAAATATGTTTGTTAGGTTTTAAAATTAAATAAAAGAAAACTTTAATTTAAATAAAAGAATGAAGTAGTAACAATGCCCATATTTTAATGTAATATCACTCATCAATCCCTTTCTTAATTAATACAGTTGTTTTATACAAACCTAATGTCTTTTCTATGTATTTATATGCTTGCATATGGACTCTAAACACTTTTCTATGCCTGTAGTGAAAGGCATTCTCACACAATTTCATATACTCATTTACAGTTAATGACAGATTAGCAGGAATCTTTTGTTCAGTGGAGCAGACGGCCGTTTGCATGACTGCTGTTAAGTTTGGCAGGACATTTAATATGTACATTAAAACGGCACAAACCTTGCCAAATTAAGACCAGGTTTTTGTTAACACCATGGTGCATTAATGATTTCAGCAACCCACAACCACACGTGCATGCACGCACACTCATTAACAGTACATTTCAAGCCATCTCTCATCTCTCTTGCTCTAGTACTCTTTCTCAGCAGGTATGAGTCTGTAGCAAGGACTGATCAGTACGCAGGTTGTAATTCATAAGTAAGAATTTGGCCTGAGGAGCAGAGGAGTCTTTACAGGCCTGAGAAAACACACGTGTTGTTCCAGTCTGTTTCCTTTCAATAAAACCCGACACTTAGCACTTCATTTCGGGCCACTTCTGATAAAATGATGCAGGTTCGTTAAAGAAAGAAAACAAAGGGAGCTACGCAAAGAGACAGAGAAATGGGCCGATGAAGATGGATAGAAAAGTCAATAATTCAGAAGAGCATTAAAATTTTTTTTCTTAAAATAAATGGAGGGTTGATAGAGGCGTTGCTCAGCAAAGCGCAGGGGGAATATTTTACTGCTGCGCCTTTAAAACAGCCTCAAATTAAGAGTGGGCTACAATATATTATAGCCCATTATCGACCATTCACACATAGAAACCCCAAAGCCCAAATCGCGTAAACATCAGATCACAGGTTACAAAGGGGATAAATGCTCTGATTAAGAAACTACAGCCAGAGAGGTGAACGTTTATTCTGCAATGTTGTTCATACACTTTTATGTCCTTGTTTAGCCCCTCGAAATTCTTATTAAAACCCAAGCAGCTAAATGGTACAAATGGAACATTTGAAACGCTCTTTTTCCTTTCAATATTTTTTCATTCAGTTTTCATGTGTCACACACACTTTTTCAATCTGTCTGCATGTTCTATATCTAGAACTGTCCATATACATCTCTCTCTCACTCGGACACACATACAGAGGAATCCCTCCAAACCCACCCTCAGTTCTATTTTCAGGAGGGAAGCCAAAGGCAGCCATTAGCCCACCGCACGCTGCTATTAAACTTAATATAACACCCTTTCCATAAAACACATCCATTATGCTGTACGGTCTCTCTGCTGTTGACTTTGGGTGCATGGATGACCATATGAGCAGGAAATCACTGGTATTGTGGTAAAAAAAATCAAATCTGCGTGTTCAAAATGAGGCAGGGAGAGTCAAATAATTGTGAATTTACAGTCAGGGACGTTTATGGAGAGATGGATGTCATGGAAGTCATTTTTGGGAAGGTTTTGCACATGAAGAATGCTTTTGTCGCAGCTTGCTGCTAATCAGTGACAGAATGGCCATGAAATAAGGCATGAGGGGTATAAACACTGTTATTTGCGTGTGCAATTAATGAAAAGCACAGAACAAAACCCCTTTCTTGTTCTAAGCTTGCCCTTTTAAAGTCATTTCCTAGAGAAAAGCTGCATTTTTATGTGTTGTTCAGAGTGTGAATCATTAAAGAAAAGGCTAATCCAGCAATGGCTTGTTTTAGCGTGAGTTTTACAGTGACCACAAAGTGAATTGTGTCAAATGATTTATGTTACAGGACCACGGTGGAGTTCCAATCCAAACAACAATGAATTTGTAAGATTTTTGTGCTCTTCATAAACTCTTCGGTGCTGTTTGATTCATTTTTGACCCATTTAAATGTTAAAAACTGTGAGATGCTAATCCTAGTTTTATAGTGGGACAAGTGATGTCCAGAAAAGGAATAAAAACACATGCAATAAAAGTACTGAAACAAACGAACTAAAATAAAACATAAAAGTTAAAATGTTCTTTAAAAAAAAACGATAAATTGCGAAATATTGGGTTTTGCATGATATTAGTGCGCATGTTTATAATCAAAAGAAAGCTATGCTGTATATCTACTATGCTTTACCAAGTATTTTGGAGGTTGTTAACTTTCTTCCAAACAAGTGTTAAAACCTTTTTGAAAAAAAAAAACACAGTACACTACCAGTCAAAAGTTTTTGAACAGTAAAATTTTTAATGTTTTTTTTTTTTAAAGAAGTTTCTTCTGCTCACCAAGCCTGCATTTATTTGATCCAAAGTACAGCAAAAACAGTACAATTGTAAAATATTTTTACTATTTAAACTGTTTTCAAAAATCATTTTAATATTCTGATTTGCTGCTCAAAAAACATTTATTATTATTATGTTAAAAACAGCTGAGTAGAATTTTTTCATGTTTTTTTGAAGTTCAGAAGAACAGCATTGATCTGAGATAAAAATGTTTTAGAACATTACAAATGTGTTTATCATCACTTTTGATCAATTTAAAGCATCCTCGCTAAATAAAAGTATTCATTTCTATAATTTCTTTCTCAAAAAAAAAAAAGCTTTTGAATGGTATAGTGTATGTTACAAAAGCTTTTTATTTTAGGTAAATACTGATATTTGGATCTTTCTATTCATCAAAGAATCCTGAAAAAATGTTCTCAACTGTTTTAAATATTGATAATAATATTATTATTAATAATAAATGTTTCTTGAACAGCAAATCAAGAAATTAGAATGTTTTCTGAAGGATCATGTGACACTGACGAAATGATGCTGAAAATGTAGCTTTGATCACAGGAATAAGTTACATTTGAAAATATATTCAAATAGAAAGCAGTTATTTTAAATAGAAAAATATTTCATAATATTACTGCTTTTGCTAAATTTAGGATAAAATAAATGCAGGCTTGGCGAGCACTAGAGACTTATCGTCCAAAAACTTTAGACTGTTAGTGTATGTTGATTCAGTATGTTTTGCAGCATGGCAGCTGGTTTAGGTTAGTCTTGAGCTGGTTATAAGATGATTAAGAGCTGGTTATGAGCAGGAGCTAGTTGCTTAGGACCAGTTTAGGACCAGTTTAAACCAGCTCAAACTACCTAACCAGCATATGCTGTTTTTTTTCAACAGGGAAGGAGAAAAAGAAGATGAGTTTCTCTCTAGCGCCCTCCCCTGGAAACTACAGAGAACCATTCTGATTGCATAAAACATGGACGACTCTGGAAACATCTGGGGTTTATGCAAGTTTTCCCATGTGTAATCGAATAGTCTCTATTTTTCACATCCACACGCATTCTTAGATGATTAACGATACATTTATCTAAGTTTAACATTTTCACATCTGGTGCAGCACATCCACGTTAGCACATCATTCGCTCTAACAATTCAGAATAACATCCACTATACACCAACTAATCTCTAAGGAGATTTTTACTGCAGTTGCACTCTGTTGATTTGGGCCCTAAAATCTGTGCTTTTAGCTTTTTTTACACACACACACAAGCAACAGCCCACATCCTTTAGAAGGTGTGCAATTTACGAGCTGTGAGCGCAGTGTGGCAGTTCCACCATCTGAGTTGCTCACAAACTCACACACAGCTTTTCATTAGCGCACAGTAATTAAGCCACTCGTTGCATCACGTGCAAACACACACACGCCACTCAGAACACTCACTAAAACATCGCTCTGTGTTATTTTATCCAACTCTGTCCACAAATAGTGCGGTTCGCCTTTTAGCGGGACGTCGTAATGAAGTTTTGCCGAGCAGCTGCGTCTGAGTGACCCTTGTATTGGTATTAATGAGAACTAAATGTCTGACTTATTACACACTAGTGTGTGTGTGAGCAGGATTTCTGAGACGTAGTGTGTGAGACATCTGGCCGTGGTGCTCAGGAAATGACTGCTTCACTTCACTGCTGTCATCACCCTGCCCCATGTTACTCTCGCTCTGGGTGTGTGTGTGAGCAGCAGGTCTTCATTAGCTGTGTTGAAGCATTTTCAATGTAATTATGGTTTAAAGTCGATCCCATCTACAAGCTTACAGACAAGCAGAGCTCTCTCTCTTTCTCTGTTCCTCAGTTTTATTTGCTTTCCTTGTCTATCTTGCGGAGGGTTCTGTTGACAGCGCAAGGCCTCTAAACAAGCTGTGATGCTGGCAGTCAATGAAGGTGTTTCTTTGAATTGAGTCTTCATCAGGATGTCGTACGATTAGGACTATGCATGAGTCAGTCAAAATAAAAGAAACAAATTTGTTCCATATACCAAAAGAAACACGCACACGTTTTGTGTGTGTGTGTGTGTGTGTGTGTGTATACACTACCAGTCAAAAGTTTTTTTTTTTTTTTAAAGAAATATTGTGAAATATTTTACTATTTATTTTTTCATATTTATAATAACAGTTTTCTGTTTGAATATATTTTAAAATGTAATTTATTCCTGTGATCAAATCTAAATTTTCAGCATCATTACTTCAGTCTTCAGTGTCACATGATCCTTCAGAAAAATTATTCTAATATGCTGATTTGTTGTTCAAGAAACATTTTTTATTATCAATATTTAAAACAGCTGAGTACATATTTTTTCAGGATTCTTCGATGAATAGATAGATCCAAAAATCAGCATTTATCTGAAATAAAAAAGCTTTTGTAACATTATACACTTTACCATTCAAAAGCTTGGAGTCAGTATAATTTTTTTTTTTTTTTTTGAGGAAAAGAAATGAGAAATTAAGACTTTTATTTAGCAAGGATGCTTTAAATTGATCAGAGGTGATTATAGAAATTTATAATGTTATCAACGTTTTCTATTTAATTTAATGCTGTTTTTTGTTTTCTGTTCATCAAAAAAAAAACCCTGAAAAAAAATCTACTCAGCTGTTTTCACCATAATAAAAATGTTTTTTTTTGAGCAGCAAATCAGAATATTAGAATGATTTCAGAAGGATTATGTGACTGCAGTAATGATGCTGAAAATTTAGCTTTGAAATCACAGGAATAAATTACATTTTAAAATATTTTCAAATAGAAAATAGTTTTTTTATATTGTAAAAATATTTCAAAATTTTACTGTTTCTGCTGTGCTTTGGATCAAATAAATGCAGGATTGGTGAGCAGAAGAGACTTCTTTAAAAAACATTAAAAAAAATTACTGTTCAAAAACTTTTGACTGGTAGTGTATAAAAACGTGTGTGTGTTTATATTATATTAGGGATGCACCAAAATTTCGGCCACTAAAAATGGCATTTTCGGATTTGGCTGAAAGAGAAAAACATACCGAAAAAATATAGCGCAGTTAAATCTTATTTTGTTGCGTAGAACTGAATAACAATAATATATTGATATGTAATATTAATATATTTTCTGTCCAATTTTATTGATTTACTTTCAAACAGTGTGGTTATTTTATTGGCTTGTATTTTTGGAATTTAGTTTTATAAAAATTATTAAAACTTGTTGAAAATAGTTTTGTATTATTTAATAAAATTATAAATAATTATTAAAAGGCATTCAGTTTTCAGCCAAGAGCATCCAGAATTTTTGGTTTCGGCGCGTCCCATGTATATGTATTCAGCAATTTTCAAAAATCGTTTTTTTATTGTGCATTCCAATTAATCTCAAACTGCAGCTCGGTTATTTTGATTAAGTTAAAAAAAATACAGCTAACTAACACAATAAAACACAATAAAAATGTGATAATAAAAACATGTTTTTTGAAAATGTATACTTTATATATAATATGATATAATAATAACGTGTATATATATATACACACGTTATGTTGCATTTTTGAAGACAGATTATAAATTAAATATAGTTTTTGCTATGACTTGTATGGATTTAGCATATATAAATAGAACAATTTATTATTTACATAATAGTTTGTAATATATAATGTATAAATTAGTGCTTCTTCTGCCACAAGAGGGCAGTCTTCACAACTGTTAGTACTTGTTCATTTTGATCAAGGCTGACATGTTGTGGGAGAATATGCAGTGTGCTTTATCCTGTCATTATTTGCTCACCTTTCTCATGTTGTTCTGCATAAAATGGCATATTTTCTTGTTTTCTTTGAAACATATAAGAAGATCTTTTAATAAATGTATTTTTGGACAGATAACGCAGATAATACAGATAACCTGATAATGATCATCTAATAATAATAAATAAATTCTAAATTATAAATAAATTATCAGTAGTTGTTACTTATTTAAATATGAATAATATTTTATTAATAAATAAATATTTCATACATATTTATAATATATTGTAAATGATATAATATATTGTTTAACAAATACATTATTTATAATAAAAATTAAACACTATATTGTCCAAATAAAATCAAAATTAAAAACCAAAATCGGTCATTTTAAATACAAGTGAATTATTTACTTACCATCTTCATGATTCACTTTCTTTTTTTCTGTGGAACATAAAAGATATTTTGACAATTTTTTGTCAATTGAAGTCAGTGGACTCCAGTGTTGTTAAAGGAATAGTTCACCCAAAAATGTTTTGAGTTTCATCAAAATATCTTGTTTTTTTGTTTCAGGTTTCATCAGAAATATCTTTTTGGGTTCTGAAGATGAAGAAAGTCTTGAAGGTTTGAAACGACATGAGGGTGAGTAATTAATGACAGAATTTATATTTTTAGGTGAACTATATAAGGTTTGTGTGTTTTGCGAAAGTCGTCATACAGACTTGGTTGAGTTCAAAAATAGAGATGTGTAAATAATGACAGAATTTTCATTTTGGGGGTATACGGTTTCTTTAATAACAGAGAACAGACTGTGCATGCATCTGCTTTGTTTGAACCATCAACTACGCTTTACTGTACGTTGTTTACATAATGGTCTTTCTATGATAACACATTTTGCAGAGTCATGTTTCTGCTGTTATCCTGCTATCCTCATGAAGATTAGCATGTTAGCGCATGAATGCTCCGGCAGGGTTTTAAAAGGTTATTTAGTGTTAAGATATGCTTTAATGGATTGCTGGGGATTGGTTTCTTACAGAGCAGGAAATGGACGGAGGTTTTCAGCACTATTAATTTGACCGCACAGTGTTTTGCCAAAGCCTCGAGGCTGGAACACATTTTTTGGGGGTGAACGCAAAGCGCTCTGTTCTGCGCGTCTGTGTGTTTGCACTTTCTGGCCCTCGTTGTCATGGCCTGCTTTGAACCGTGGATATAAAACTGCTGAGGCACATGCACACACAGCTTTGCCATATAGGGTCTGTCTTTGTTTTCTTGATATGAAAGAGAGATACTGCAATGTATGGACGACCATATGCATGTGTGTGTGTTTGTATAGTATGGAGGTCTCAGATTCCAGCCCCTTGCTGCTCAGTTCATCTCCCTCCCCGATGGATGAATGGAGTGAGCGAATAAGAAATAAAGAAACCTGACCCCAACCACACACTTATCCAACAATAGCCTTTCATTCAAGCACATAGACCCCTACTAAAACACTCTGGTCCAAAGCCAAAAACAATCACATAGATGTGTACTTCCCTTTCTAAAGTCATTTATGATATTAATATCACTCTGGCTGTTTCTTCCTCGTTGTCTTAACGGGATCTCAAGCGATAGCCGTGTTGACAAGTCCCTCATTACAGCATGTCGTTATTAACCTATGAAATCTGACTGCCTCCATCGAGAGGTTTTAAAAGCTGGTTTATTGGATGATGTTGCTTTTTGAGGTATTGTAATATACCAAGATTATTATTGGGGAATATGAAACTGTGTGATTAATGGGGTGATTATTTCCTTCATGATTTAATTTCTAGTGCAGTAGAGGATATTAATCTTAGCTGATAAGGTTTTATCCAAGAAATATATTACTGGACCGTTGAGAAACATGTTATGCTACGCTGTTATGCATGCAGTTCTTATGGTTTCATATTAATTGAGAAACTGATAAAAATCTAATTAAAATAATTCTGAAAAAAAAATTATAATAATAATAATTATTATTATATTATATTATGTTATGTTATATTATATTATAATAATAATTTAATAATATAGTAATATAATAATAAGTTATGTAAGTAATATAAGAATTTTATGTTTCTCATAAAATAAAGAAAAGCAATTGTTTTCAGAAAATAAGAAAGAAAATTAAGGAAATATATATTTAAATTATTATTATATTATATTATATTAAAATTAATATAATAATAATAATAAGTAAAGTAAGTAATATAAGAATGTTTTACATTTTCTGTTTCATAAAATAAAGAGAAAAAATTAATTTGTCTGAAGAAAATATATATAAAACATTAAAAAGGAAATATATTTAAAATTATTATACAATATTATAATATTGTATTATAATTAATATATAATTAATATATAATAATTATATTATAATTAATATAATAATAATAATAATAATAAGTAAAATAAGTAATATATATTTTTTTATTTTATGTTTCTCATAAAATAAAGCAAAATAATTCATTTGAAATAAAAAAATAAAAAAGGAAATACATATTTAAAATTATATTATATTATATTATATTATTATTAAGTAATATAATAATATAATTAGTAATATAAGTAATAAAAGATTTTTTCTTTTTTAAAATTTTCTGTTTCTCATAAAATAAAGAAAAATTATTCATTTGACAGAAGAAAATATCTAAAAAAATAAGAAAGGAAATATAAATATTTAAAATTACTATAATATATTATATTATATTATATTATGAGTAATATAGTAAGTAATGTAAGTAATATGATTTTTTTATGTTTTATGTTTCTCATAAAATAAAGAAAAATTATTTGAAAGAAGAACTAAAAAAAAATAAAAAAGGAAATATATATGTTTAAAATTATATTATTATATTATATTATATTATATTATATTTATATATAATTTTAAATTAAAGATTTGTAACCTTTGAATGTTATATCATCATCATTTTAAGGCTTACAACTAAGGACATTGTAACATCATTTTTGGGAACTGTGTTTTTCAGTTTACATTCTGTGTTCTCTCTCACTCTGTCTCTCACTGTGTGTGTGTGTGTGTGTGTGTGGGGTCATTACGGTGTAATGTGTCCTCTCACTACGCTAGGCTCACAGCATCAACCTGAGACCAGATACAGTTAATTATCTACCAGCACACACACACACACTCACAAACACAAAGACAAGGGTGCATGAACTAACCAGACTGACAGAAGAACCTTCCGTTGGACAGAAAAGAGACAGTCTAGATGAAAAACACTGATAAAGTGAGGTAGACCTGAGGCTAGAGACAAGCAAAAGACAGATACCTGGTCCCAACACACAGCATGTGATTGTGGATCAGCATCTGAACAATAGAAAAGCATATGAGACGAGCGAAGAGTGGATATTCTCCTTCCTGACAGGACAGACAAACACCAACAGCATAAGAAGAACCAATGAGACCGGCCTCCATCACACATGCCCTTCTTCTCTTGCCAACCTGTCTTCCTTCATCCTCCACCTGTCCACTCGGTGTCATCCTGTGGATCTGCTAGCAGACGGGCATCACTGGCGTCATGCCGGCTGCGTTGAAGTCATCTCTGGATGGGAGCATGACAGATTCAGGGGAGCTGGAGCAAGCGGCAACTCCCTGCTTCGGAAAAGTGCCCCGTGACCTGCTCCAAAACTTTCCTCACACTAAGCGTGTGGGCAGCTACCTGGTGGGCAAAATGATCAACAAGGGCTCGTTCGCCAAGGTTATGCTGGGCATGCACATCAGTACGGGAGAGAAGGTAACAGGCACACACCCAGTCTCTTACACGCAGACGCCTGTCAATCAAAGGCGCAGTGTCACACACTAAGGGTGTCAGTCATCGGTGCGCTGAAGGGCTGTCATCCATTTTTCATGCTGTCTCGCTCTCTCAGCTTTCATAGCGACTCCGTCTTGCCTAATCTCTGACACACACCCCAGTAATAATCCATCCACACCAACACACTCAAACTGTTAGAGACATTTATTATTACAAAAGGCAGTTTATGTTTGGGGGGGGGGGTGACCGTGAAGTGTGTTGGTGTTGATGTTTTGTCACTCAGTAGTGTTTCAGGATTCATTTTGCTCGTGTAATGGATCTGATGAATTTTTAGCATACTAAATAGTGTTTATTTTGTCTGCAGACTTCACTGGTGACTGAGTTATAACAGATGTCTTAATGTTTGTTGTACTTTACAATTGTTTGCTGTAAAATGTTTCATATGTGTCTGCAGCAACATTGTTAGAAAAGCATAGCTGAATTTTGTCATGCCATTTAAAAATTAACTAATTTATCAAAATTTTCTGAAATTAATCGTGATTAATTGTGATTAATCCCACCTAACATTAAAGTTTTATATTGCAGTAACTTCACAATCAGTCTTCAAATTAAACAAGATAAAGATCTATATTTTAATATTTGTTAAATGTTTTAATGACTGAAGGTGAGTATCACTGATACCAATATTACTGATGTCTCTAGGAACTTTTTATTTTTTCCCTAAAATTTAACCATTGAATAGCCATTCAACATTACAGTATAATTTAGACTTTTAACTTAATATTTTAAGTGAACTTAAAACAATTTTCACATAAACCCATTATTAACCTGTGCCCTTCAGCAACTAGAAAATAAACAGAAATTGTTGTCAAGTTATCAAGTTATCAATCACTAAATACTAAATTAATATAGATGAATCCTTAAAGCTACAAAAGTTATTAATTTCCTCTTTTTTTCTTTTGTTCTTTAATTAACAGACATCACAGCACCTGGGTTATTAGCTTATTTGACTGCTATTACTTTAAGAGCTGCTGCTACTGAATGTGATGCAGATCACACACGCATGCTCATAGTTTAATTTGCGCTTTAATATGAAATAATACAGGCCAAGTTTGTGCGCGCTTTTGAAGAGTGCGTGCTATGAGCACAGTATAACAGCTGACAGGAATATTAATTTTTACTGACATATGGCCTGACAACATCTCATTTGACCACAGTTCACTGCTGTTTTACTGAATTTCCCTTGTCACCTCTAGCTTTCCCTCGCTTACGTTTGACTAGTGCCTGGTGCTGAGGTAAAGTTGGACTGCGTGTCTGAAAAGTCTCCCGTTTGATGTGGTCGTAAAATAAACGCAATTCTTGTCAAGAAACGAAGAGACAGAAGCAGCAGTTGTGAGTGGGGTGGCCAAACCTAGCCCCGCCCCTGTTAAACCGCAAAAATGAATCACCTGCTTAAATGTGCTAATTTTGACAGCGCTAAAAAATTGTTTATGAGTGTGGTTTATTTAGCTGTAATTTGGGGATAAATTCTAGATTTGTAAATTTGACGACGAGCTGTTGAATTGTTAGAATATAATGCACCCCTAAGGTGGTGATGGTGTTACACCTCGGGTGTGCATTACAAATTTGCTTTCTGTACAAAATAGGGCTGCCCTCGACTAAGGAGTTTTTTGGTCAACTAGTAGTCGTTCATTTTAACCATTAGTTGACTATTAGTTTATTAATAAACAATCATAATAATGCCTACATAATACACACGCAAAAAAGGCTTGCCACAGTGCACCAGCAGATATAATAATTATGAATGTGTTTTAATAATTTCATGATAATCTAGCGCTTTCTTTTTTTTTTGGCTTAAGAGATGAAGTCGGTGACACTGATTCGTCATCTCCGCAGTAGTGATGCCTGTATGCATGTTTCATATGGATTACATAATATGAGAATATTTGTTTTCCATTTGAATTGGTTCATTTGAAAGTAGACATTTCACTCTCTATAGATGTATTTGGTTATGTCTGTAAGCAGTATACACAGAGTTTTGAAGTGACTCGCTCAAATTCACAGAGACGGCAGAAAGTGCATCCTGTTTGCTTTATTTTACAAAGGCGCAATGTTTTGTTTTTATTGTAAGTTCATACAAATAAACTTAGAGTCTTTACAGATTCGAAAGATGTATTACTTTTATCTGTATGACCAAAAATGACAGTTTTTGCCACTTCCTGTGGAAGACTAACAGTTAGTCGACTGTTAGGGGGCAGCCCTGTTACAAAATAATAATTTTGTGCCAAAAACATGGAAATGCCTGAAGACATGCCAATATCCAGTTATAGTCATAGCGCCACCACCTGGTAGCAAGTTTGGCACATAAAAATGACTTTGACATATTCCTTTTATATTTACCACTTTAAATGCATATTGCCCACCATTCACTGTTTTCTGAAAGCCACTAGGTGGTGGTGAGCCCGGGTGCGAGGGCTCTTTTAACATTGCTTGCAGCTTTAATTAAACAACTGAAATCATATGGTAAAGTTATATGCACATGTACTGGGATCAGGAAAGGTCCACAAGCTGGGATTTGAACTCGGGACGGCCGCAGCACAACGGCGCTATATTTTGGCACGCTAACTACGAGGCTATTGGCGCCAATAATTATAATTAATATTTAACATGAGAAACATTATTTAAAAAAAACTCAGTGTGAATATTTTAAATTCATTATTAATAATTGTGTATTTATTTATTTATTTATTTATTTTTCAGTATCTCTTATGTCAGTATCTGTTATTAGATGCCTAAAAATGTTTTGGAAAAATTGGAAAACTTCTGGGTTCATCATGACACAGACAGAGAGAGAGAGCAGTTTTAACTCAACCTGTGGTCCTCGTCTCACTGTGGTGACCTGAGCTTTCATGGGTCAGCAATTGTGGCCTGTGTGTATGTGTATGTTACTAGCTCTTGTACACATCACTGAGCTTTTCCTGACCACTCTGTTTACCTGAACAGGTTGCTATGGTGACACGTGAGCACACATCACCCCCAGCTCAATCCTAGAATTAGAGAATGTAAATTATTATCATGGAGTTTCTAAAAGGAGGGACTTTGAGCCATAGCTCTGTTATTAAAGGGATAGTTCACCCAAAAATGAATATTCTGTTATTAATTACTCACTCTCATGTCGTTCCAAACCTTTAAGAACTTCTTCGGAACAAGATATTTTTGACACTTTCAAGGCCCAGAATGGTAGTAAGGACGTCAGTGGTTCAACTGTAATTTTATAAAGCTATGACAATACTTTTTGTGAAAAAAGTGTGAGAATACTTCATTAATAGCTCTGTCTGTTCTCTCACTGACAAAGACAAAAGTAAAAACTAAAATGAAGCATAATTATTCTCTGTTCTCATCGCTCTCTCAGGTGGCGATCAAGGTGATAGATAAGAAGAAGGCTCGTCAGGATTCGTACGTTTTAAAAAACATGAAGCGCGAACCCCGGATTCACCAGCTGATACGCCACCCGAACATCGTCTTGCTGCTGGAGACGTTGGAGACTGAGAACTGCTACTACATGGCCATGGAGCTGTGCGGAGGAGGAGACCTTATGGATCGAATCTGTGAACGCAAACGGCTGGAGGAAAGAGAGGTCCGGAGGTACACCCGTCAGATACTGTCTGCAGTCGAACACCTGCATCGACACGGGATAGTTCACAGGTAATGACTGGATATTTTCGCACAATGACACTATTGGAACCACATAAATGAAGTGTTGAGATCATATGGAGAGTAAAGGACGTAGGGATAGTGGGGTGGAATAAAAAAAAGAAAGGAAAATCATGAGTGAGTGCTAAGCTGTATAGCGGACTCTAGTTATAAAAGGCTTAAAATAATGAAGTGTCGTGTGTCATAAATGAGAGAAGTGTGTGTGAAAATGGGTGAAATAAAAGGAAAAGTAAATGTGTGTTTACCTTATGTCTGTATTCTGGGGATAAAATCTGAAAAAAATTATAATTATATTAAAATAAATAAATAAAAAATTACCTTGAAATAAATAAATAGTTCATTAAAATGACGATAAATAAATAAAAACTGTAAAATTTTATTGAGATTTTTCTTTTGCATTTTATATTAATAAGAAGAAATTTAAGTTTTAGATTTTAAAATTATATATAAATGATATCCTCAATATAAAATGTATAATAATACCTAAAATTGTAAGAGACCATTTTTTATATGTTTATTAAACGTATTTATACATTTAGAATGGTAAATAAATTAGTCATTTATTCATTAGTTTCTCAAATAAATTAATAAAAAAAAAAAAAATCATCTTTAGTTTATAATTAGATTAATATATATATATATATATATATATATATACACACAACAACAGAGAGAGTGAAATGAAGGAGCATATGTATGTGTGTATTTTAAATGTAATACATAATATTTAATATTAATATAATTATTTATTAATAATAAAGCTAATAAAAATATTATATTTTAATTATTTAAAAAAATTGTATATTAAAGTGTCAAATTCAATTTGATGCATTTGTTAGTATTTAGAATTTTGTATATTTTCTAAAATTACTGTTCTCATAATATAAATGCATTTTTAAATTTCTATAATACATTTAAGTCATACTATGTTTTTTTTTATATATACATATATATATATATATATATGTATAAATAAATAACATTTTACATTTGTATATATATATATATATATATATATATATATAATGTCCATATTTATGCAAGTAAATGTGTGTGTTCTTTGGTCTGTCAGTGAAGCCTAATTGAGGCAAGAGTGGGAATGTCATTTCTCATGACATCATCAGCCAGAGCCATTATGGTTAACACATCATTCACTGACTTCCTTACTAATGGAGTCTCAGGATGAAGCTCCATAATGATGAGGTCTGTGTCACATACAATCCCTTCAGTCAAGGGCTTTTATTAGAGTATGTCAAGGATCAAAGGATGTTCATCAGCCTACACGCACATGCACACACACACTTGACTACCCGCAGGGTAGTCAACATATACAGTCCCTATGGTAACGAAGGAAGCGTGTGGGTTCATGTCCATTTCAGTTCAAAAGTTCACCCGCTTCGAATGGCATTAATCAACCCAAATCAAACTATTTAATCAACTGGCTCCACAAACACTCGTTTTATGTCTTTGAGTCTGTCTCTGCTAACCTTTCTGAACAACACGCATTAATAATATCCCAAAAACCCAGTCAAACTGCTGGACAGCAGTCCAGTTTTCCCCTAATACACGTCATGTCTGTCAGAGAACTTTAATATGGGCAGATTTGAAATGGTTTTTCAACTTTTCTTTGTACTTTAGACATTTTAGGGACAGCATCTGCATGTGTGTGTGAGTTGAGGAACATTCGGCCGCCCGTTGGGCTTTGAGATGTCAGCCATGTCAGTAAAAATGGAGAGAAATGAAAATAACTTTGAGGGCTATGATATTTTTATAGGCTTTTCATACAATTTCATATTAAATGTGAGGAGCGTGCGGTCGTCAAAGTGAGTGTGAGTGTTTATTATGAAGTGGAAAGAAAAGGAAAAGGCGGGAGAAAGATAAAAGAAAAAGGAGAGGGGAGAGTGTAAAAGTAAAACTTGGCAGAATGACTGAACATCCAAGGACCACCAAGCTGTGATATCACCAACAATAACTCTCTGAGCTCTGGTCTTTAATACAAATCCCCTTTTAATTCACATTTTTCATTACATTTTGTGTGCTGCTAGAGGTTTTTGGCTGGTCATGTGTTCCCACACATGAAGTGAGGTGATCTGAGTTTCCTATCATATGTGTATAGTATATAGTTTGTGGTCCCACTTTATATTAGGTGGCCTTAACTATTATGTTCTTATATTAAATGAATAATTTGGTACAATGCACTTACTGTGTACATATATGTTTTTACATTGTATTTATATTTTAAATACCTGCATTAATTTCTGTAATTGCATTTATAATTAAACCCATTCCTTTACACCTTAACCCACCCTTAAACCTTCCTATACCACCAAACCTGTGTCTAACCTTACACGAGTCCCACCTCAATAGCAGCAAAAGTGTTTTCCAGTACAATATGAACACAATAAGTACCTTTTTTTTTGGGTTGTAAGTACATAATAGTTAAGGTCATCTAATATAAAGTGGGACCTAGTTTGTATACATGTATAGCATATATGAACACTAGGGTCTCAAACTATGAGACCACTAGTAAAAATACATCTATTTTATTTTTTTTTTTCCCCTAACTTAATAATACGTTATCCTAATCATTATTTTGTCTTACCTGCTTAAAAATTGGTCCAAAGACCATGTTGTGCTTCTATGGAAAACTGTTAACTAAAACTGCTAAAAATGGTTTCCGGTAATTGAAATAAAGCAGAAATAAAATAAAAACATTAGATTTTTATAGAAAATCTTAAAACATTAAAATAATAAAAACATGTTGCCTGCAAGTTTAAGTACTGAAATTCCTAAAAATAAAATGTAAATAAAAATAAATTAAATCTTAATAGAAATATAAAAAACAAAAACTGACAAAAGCACAAAATGACAAACTTAAACTAAAATGACAACTGGAAATTTACTTATGCACAAGTAAATAACTAGGATTTGATTGTGGTATCAGAATTTTGGTCACCACTGTATATGTGTGTGTGTGTGTGTGTGTGTGTGTTTTCTCCTTCACCTATGAGTTTTGTTTGTTAACTAGGGACTTGAAGATTGAGAACTTCCTACTGGATGAGCACAGCAACATCAAGATAGTAGGTGAGTGTGTCTTGCCTTTTGACCCTTTTTACATAGTGTGTAAATGTACATCTTTTTATATTTTATCTTCTATCAAAGCTTTCCTGCTTTACTGTAAGACATCAGTAGCTTGACCTTTGACCTCTGTGAATGACCGACCGTTATGGTTGCAGTAGTATGAACTTGCTTTTATCCAAAGCCACTTAGAAATGAGGAATATCACTACTCACGAAATGGTCAGAATTCGCTGTGATGAGACTGAATGAGTCAGTGCCATGGTTCTCTGTCTCCTCCATCCTTGTATTAATGTATTTAATTTTAGACTTCTGAAATCTGTATGATTTATATACTATAATTAAAGGATTAGTTCACTTCCAGGATAAAAATTTCCTGATAATTTACTCAACCCCATGTCATGCAAGATATTTACATCTTTCATTCTTAAGTCAAAAAGAAATCAAGGTTTTTGAGGAAAACATTTCAGGTTTTTTCCCCATATAGTGGACTTCAATGGGAGCCAACAGGTTGAAGGTTCAAACTGCAGTTTCAGTGCAGCTTCAGAGGGCTCTACATGATCACAGCTGGGCCTTATCTAGTGAAACAATCTGTCATTTTCTTAAAAAAACATAACGATGTATATACTTTTTAACCACAAACACTCGTGTTGCACTAGCTTGACTTCACACATTACGCAGTCATGATGGAAAGGGCACGTATGACGTTGGTGGGAGTAAAAGTCAAATGCCATTTACAAAAAAAGGTACCCTACCTTTTTGAACTGGTGTACACGGATGAAGAACTAACCGCGTGTGAACTTTCCAACATGTTTACATAACGTGAGTTGTCACGGATGCGCATTATTTATTTTTTTTTTTAAATGACAGATCATTTCGCTAGATAAAACGGTTATTCCATGACTGATATTGAAGCTGCATTGAAACTGCAATTTGGACCTTCAACCCGCTGATCCCCATTGATGTCCACTATATGGAGAAAAACATGGAATGTTTTCCTCAAAAATCTTCCTTCAAAAATTTCTTTTCGACTGAAGAAAGAAAGACATGAACATCTTGAATGACATGGGGGTGAGTAAATGATCAGGAAATTTTTATTCTGGTAGTGAACTAATCCTTTAAATGTATAATTGCAAAAACGTCTAAGAAAGAAAAAAGAAACAGTTGTATGTGCTTGTATGTTGATGCAAGTATTGTACACTAACATATGATTGTGTTTGTGGGCAGACTTTGGTCTGAGTAACACACTGAAGGCAGATTCTCTTTCTCTGGAGCTACTGAACACTCAGTGTGGCAGTCCTGCTTACGCGGCTCCTGAACTGCTGGCCCACAGGAAGTACGGCCCTAAAGTGGATGTGTGGTCTGTGTGAGTACACAAAGTATATGTCTTTTAGCAAATGTATGTAGGGGGTGTAATGCTTTTAAATGCTGGCAATTGCTGAGGATTGTGTGTGTGTGTGTGTGTTTCTTTGTGTATGTGTAGGGGTGTGAGTATGTTTGCCATGTTGACTGGCACTCTACCATTTACGGTGGAGCCCTTCAATATCAAGCAACTTCATCAAAAAATGGTGAATGGAGAAATCAGTCCTATACCATCGGACATCAGCAAAGGTAAATACACTCTACTATTGTTTTTTACATTGACTTTTTTGATGTAATGATGTTTATATCCTCTAACCCAAAACCTAACCCTCACAGAAACATTATTCATTTTTAATATATATGTTTAATAAATATTTTTCTCTACGTGGGCAATATATTACACATATATAAAATATATGTATAAAAATTATATATATATATGCACATGCTGTAACATTCAAAAGTAGTACTTTCCCATCTTTTTTTATTTAGCAAGAATGCACATTAATGACTATATAATATAATTGTATTTTATATATAATTATAAATATAAAATATTTATAATATATTATATATTTTATATAATAAACTGTATTTCTTATTATATAATATAGAATTCTATTTTAATTTATATTTTAAATAAATTAATTATTTTTTATTGTATTTTTGCTCAAATAAATGAAGAGAAAAAAAGACTGTCTCCACCCATATTCATACACTTGAAGATTTATTCCTAAAGAGTTTTACATCAAGATGAGATACCGAGAGAAAGAATGAAAAATGAGAATGAGAGATAAAAGGTGTTGAGTGCAGTGGTGCATTTCAAAGTGTCCTCCTTCTCAATCAGATTGTGAGATCATCTGATCCAGCACATTAATATTAATTATCATGAATATTAATAACAGAGTATATTCACTAGTCGCAAAAATAGATGCACTACAAACGTGATGATGCAAAATGTCTGCTAGTGGAACAGAACCTGGCCGGGTTTCCCGATTTGGTTGCAGATTACATTCGATCGTTACGTAGTTTTGTACGTATTACGTATGGTAAATTACCTTCTGTTCCTCTGAACAATTGTTTATTAAAAAGAAGAACATCACAGTACAGGAAGTATTTAATAGATGCAAGTGCATACATCCAAGTATCATCAGTATTATACACCTAAAGGAACTGGTTCTATTCAATATATCACTGGATCAACCTAAATATATTATTTTATACCAAAAAAATCTATTTCATGTGTTAAATCATATAGAAAAAGCTCTATAAGGTAACAACGGAAGGTTACTGTCTTACAATCATGAAATATGGTGGAAATTAATTATCACAGACACTTACAGTATGCCATTTTGTGTGTTTTGTTGGCATCCTGAGGCTGCCTGTAATGGCAGTCTAAGTGAATGAGTAAATGTGATCGTCACTGTCTCCTGACACAAACACTACCTTCACCTCAGTGCACACACACACACACACACACACACACACAAGGCCAGTGCAGTGCCAAGCTGGCACTCTGATCTGAGGGCTCCCCCCCAGGTTGAGAAGGTGGAACAGGGCAGCAAAGTGCTTCTTGAATCTGATCTGCCCTTTTGTAAAAGAAACCTTGAGAAGTTCAGTCTGGGTCGCACACACACATACACTCACTCCTCTGACAAATCAGTGTTGAGATCTTCTGTGTAAGGTTAAAACAGAGTTTTGAGACAGTGTCAAGATGTCAATGTTCTCGTTCTTTATTTCTCTCTAGCGGCTGTACAGTTTGTCTTGTCTCTGCTCGAGCCAGAACCAGCAAAAAGGCCAACAATAAAAGCAGCAATGGAGGATAAATGGTTGAATGAGGGTTATGCCAAAAGACCCCTCCATACACTCACTCATAAAAACAGGTATCTGTAAAATGAAATCTTATGGTAGAGTTACCCAAATTAATTCAGCATTTCCTGATATCTGTATTTGTGTGTTCTTTATTACTTTTTAGGCTGCGTCCTGAGGAACTGAATACAGCTGTGTTAAACTACATGACTGAATCTCTAGGTTACGGTCTATCTGATATCATCCACACTGTCATCAGTAACAAGCCATCAACCATTATGGCCTGCTATCATCTACTGCTGAAAAAACTCACCAGGCATCAGAAAGTAGTGAGGACCATGAAGGTAAAATGATATAAGCTTGATGTATGTATTAAGTTTGGGCTTGGTCAGGTTTTAATGTTTTCTAAAGTCTTTTATGCTAATCAAGGTTGCATTTATTGGATCAAAATTACAGCAAAAAGCAGTAAAACTGGCAAATATTATTACAATTTGAAATAGATGGTTTTCTGGTTTAAAATATTTTTTAAATATCATTTATTTCTGTGATGGCAAAACTGATTTTATTTCATTACTCCAGTCTTCAGTGTGTGAAACTTTTATTTTGCTCAGGATTTTTTAAGGAACAGAAAATTCAAAAAATGTTTTATTGTCACTTTTGATTAAAAGAAACATTTATTTTTATTATGTGTGTATGTATGTATACCTATATATACATAAATATAAATATATTATAATATATATTAATAATATATTAAACATAAATATACACAGTAGGGGTTGACCAATATGTGTTTTTCAGGGGCAATGCCGATTATTACAGATCAAGTAGACCGATAACTGTTATTTAGAACCGATATATATTTGGGCTGGCAAACGATTAATAGCGATTAATCGCATACAAAATAAATGTTTGAGTTTGCATAATATATGTGTGTGTACTGTGTGTAATTATTATGTATATATAAAAACACACAAATTAATGTATATATTTAAGAGAAATATGTTATGTACAAAATATTTTTATCTATATATAATATAAATTTTATAAAAATTATAATAAATACATATACTTGTAAATAATTAAATAATAATAATAATTACACAGTACACACACATATATTACGCAAACTCAAGCTTTTATTTTGTATGCGATTAATCGCGATTAATCATTTGCTAGCCCTAATATATATACACAGTATGTCTGGTGTAAAAATGAAAATTTGTTTCAAAATTAAGAATAACAAGGGCTCTGACAAAAACTTTCTTTAAATGTTTTTAAATTATTTTACTGGCAAATCAGTTTGGAAAATGCTCGATATTGATAACCATAAAAATGCTTAATATCGGCGCCAATAATCGGTCGACCCCTAAAACACAGTACCCACACATATTATGTAAACACAAACTTTTACTTTTTTGATGCGATCAATTGCAATGAATCAATTTGACAGCGCTGCTAATAATGTTAAATGTAATCTTTATCAACATTAATATGATGTGATGCCTAAATTCACTTTAAAATGTTATATGAAATTAAAATGAATTTTAATTTCAACCATTTATCTGTTTATTGATCATTTATCCATTTATTGAAAATAACATGAAAATGATTATCAGTATTTTAAAATTGATTCAACCTTAATAATAAGTGTATTTATAATTTCTTTTGTCCTTCATCAGGAGAAAACTGATCCCAATACATACTATGATGCCTTGTAGGTTAGCTAATTGTTAGGTACTGGATCACAGCTAACATGTCAGTGATTGTCTTCAGAGAGAAGAGAACAGTGACTGGAATCTTCTGAATAAGGGCTTGTCGAGAGGGAGAAGCAATGCAAGTGCAAAGAGTCAACAGCAGGTGAACCGTCCAGCTATACTACTTTATCCATGAATTCCAGCTTGTGTCTGAAACAATCATGTAAACACAAAACATTTAACAAACTATTCCTTCACTAGTCTCCTCAGAGCGACACAGCCAATGAGAGAAGCTCAAGGCAGGCCAGCAAGATCCAGCAGAGCCAATCACAGGAGAGAGATGCCCAGAGTGGCACAAAAAGGGCAGCGGAGACCATCAGACCAAAGCAGCCAAGCCTAGTGGACAGAGCAGATTCCCCCTCCTCCCTGCCCGTGGATGCAGCTAATGAGATTGCCATACTGGTCGAGACACATGATGGCTTGATTCCTAAGGGTAATATTCATTTCTTATGCCACTTACAGAGTGCTGCAAGGATGGTGTCTTTGTAGGTCAACCAGATAATCAGTTAACAAACGTTTTCTGAATTTTGAATCATTAAATATAAAAAACTGAATTAGGGTTTAAACAAAATACAACACGATTATATAATTTTAGCATCACCACTACTAAGACAACTCTTAGTCTTTTTAATCTTAAAATGTAGAAGTTGGAAAGTTTGAGTTAGAATCGTTTGCAACAGTGCAATTCTAAAGTAGTGGGACTAGTGAGTATTCGAGTTTACCTGTTCCACTGATGCTGTTAATGTCCCTGACAACCTCTGAAGTCCCATTTAGCAAGCTTTTTCAAGGCATATAAAAGCTTTACAAAACTATGTTTTATAGATTAAATTTTTTTTTTGAAAAAATCCTTTCTTGCAGCCATCATGTTCTTGCTAGAGTGGGGAAAATAACTAACCAACTTATTCACAGACAGGGATTTTTTTTCCACTGATGTTGACTGGACGGAGCAAAGGAATCATTGTCAACCTCATTAAAAGTTGTTAAATACAGCTACACAAGCCAGGACCACTTCTAGACTCTTACTGGAAAAGAACGTCCTGCCTCAAAGCTGCCAGATCCAACAAAAAATACAAGTTCAAGATGCACTGAATCCAGTAAAACTAATTTAAAGGGATAATTCACCCAAAAATGAAAATTACCCCATGATTTACCCTCACCCTCAAGCCATCCTAGGTGTGTATGACTTTCTTCTTTCAGGCGAATACAATCAAAGTTACATTAAAAAATGTCCTGGCTCTTCCAAGTTTTATAATAGCAGTGAATGGCTGTTGAGATTTTGAAGTCTAATAAAGTGCGTCCATCCATAATAAAAAGTGCTCCACACGGCTCTAGGGGGTTAAAGGCCTTCTGAAGCGAATCGATGCGTTTGTGTAAGAAAAATATCCATATTTAAAACTTCATAAACCGTAATCTCTAGCTTCCACTAACTGTCGTTCGGACATAGAATGTAGTTGTAGCACAAGCTCCAGTAAGAATATGCTAGTCTTGCGAGAACCGAGTTTTGTTTACAGCAAAGAAAAAACAGTCTTCTCTTGGCTTATATCAAAATCCTGAAACATTTTTCTTTACAAATTCTCGTTTTGTACTTTTAATTTGCACGTTTTTTTTTTGTTTTGCTCTCTCCACTGTGCTTCCGCGTTTACCTACATCCTACATCATCAGCTGGAACACCTCTCTCTCGTGAACGAGCGTACGACAGTTAGCGGAAGCTAGAGATTATGGTTTATAAAGTTTTAAATATGGATATTTTTCTTACACAAACACATAGATTCACTTCAGACGGCCTTTATTAACCCCTTATAGCCATGTGGAGTACTTTTTATGATGGATGGATGCCCTTTTTTGGACTTCAAAATCTCAACAGCCATTCATTGCCATTGTAAAGTCCGGAAGAGCCAGGACATTTTTTAATACAACTCCAATTGTATTTGTATAAAAGAAGAAAGTCATATACGCCTAGGATGGCTTGAGGGTGAGTAAATCAAATTTAATTTTTGGGTGAACTGTCCATTTAAGGAACAAACTATTTACTGTTCAAGGAATTTTTTAAAATGTGATTTTCCTAGTCTGTTACTCAGTTCATTATAATTTGAAGACCAAATGGGTTCGTGGAGTAAATTACATTGTGCCCTATCACTTGAACCTTTAAAGCATTTAAAGTTACAATCATCTTCAATATTTACATAGTCCAATAGTAGTAAACTTTTCTCTTACGCACATCCCACGCTGTCCCGCGAAATCACATCTACACTTTTGTAACAGAGCAATATGGTCAAAAGTGGTCACCCTAGTCAGGACCCATACTATATTAAAACTTTGGTTTAATTTAGCAATTCATACAGTGCATACTCAGCTGACAGAATTTGTATATGTGTATATTTCAGTCTTAACTTTTGGTGAGAAGGAGATGCTTTGTGTCTCACCGCCTAAGTGTTCCTGCAGAGAGGGGAGTGGCACCAAACTCTGTGACTCCGCCCCTTGTGATGCCACTGTAACCATAGACACCTCTAGAGACTCCCAGACAATGAAAACCTCAATCAAACCACATGATCTGAGGCCAGTTTACTCTGACAAATATCAAGTGCTGGAATATGAACATCAGCCTGATGACAAGTTAGAGAAGTTGCAGACGTTCTATTCCGAGAAAGGGGCTTCTCCCAGAACGGGACAGCGCTTTAAGGATCTATTACTGGCCATTGAGGAGAAAACCTACAATGCTCGCCACCTCAGCGCAATGGAAACCACAACACAGACCTCCCCTTTACCTCGACTACGTCACACAGGAACACTGAAGGAAGCCACTCCTAGAAAAGTCACTTGGGTTGGTCTTACGCGCCACGCAACGCCTGGCACAGGCTCCTCGCCTTTCTTAGTAAATGGGTCCAAACCGCCATTGTTTCCATCTCAGAGACAACAAGCTCTCGTCATTAAAAACCTGAGACATGCAAAGGAGAAGAGAAACACAGGAACGGGAGGGGGAGGAGGGATCGGTATCCCCAGTAATACTGCGAAAAGAAACTCTGTTCAGTTGCGAACGGCTATACAGCGCAGAGTCACTGACCTCAACTTACCAATGCTTCCGTCTGCTTTACAAAACAAATCTGACAAAAAGACAGAAATACTCAGAATGGATTTCGGGTAACGTTTAAGGAACTGAGGCCTTCCCAAAGGAAACATGCTGGGTTCAGTACAAGTCAGGCTAAGTTGAAAGCATTTATGGCATAATGTTGCTTACCACAAAACACATAATTTTGATACCTCATCTTCTTTAAGGCAAAAACCAAAGGTAACACCATTGTTTTTTCATGCACTGGCCAGTTTTGATATTTTGGCTGTATTACATCCATAATATGTCAGACTAGTAGACAAAAAACAACTAAACTACATGTTTAAGTGTTTATTTTACTACACTCTTTATATTTATAGATTTCAAATACAATACAAACAGCACTGGGTAGTAATTGATTACAAGTAATCTGGATTATATAATCAGATTCCAAATATTAAGTACTTGTTAATTTAGAATTTAGGTTAAATTAGATTTAAATATTTGTAATCAGACTACAATTACCTTTTTATTGATTACATGATTACATTTCATCTTTTTTAGTAAATGTCTTATTTTGATTGGTGTTATTTTAAAATAACTTTACATTTTTATGATTTAATCATTAGTTTTTCATAAAACTTACAAACCCCCTGCAGTTTGTAAACCTTGACGTAATGCACTTCATGTTGTTATTAATTAGTGGTATTTTTATATCAATATGGTGCAAGATTATCCTATTTAAATCAATGTGATAAATTAGTTAGTTCAAAAGTAATTTAAATATATTCTAAAAGTAGTCTGATTATATTACCTAAAATGAATTACATTAATAACTACAATTTTTTACAGTACTAACTGTAATTTGGAATCAGTAATGGACTAAATTTGGGTAAAAAAAATCAACCCTGCACTGAACACAAATTTTCAAAGGCTGTTTTCTCAAAAATGTTTTTTTCCCTGTCAGATATTTCTATCTATATTCTGAAGCTTTGAACAAACAGATGAGTTTGTTCATTTATAATCTGCCTGGTTTATATAAAATTTTATTACTAAAAAAATGGTAAAAAAATTTTGGCTGTTGACAATATTTTGTGTTTTATGGAGTGATAAAAAGAGAGAGATCCATTTCCTCTGGGTCATTCTGTGTCAAATCAACCACATTTCAAAAATTTCCCCGGCTCAAAGTTTTAATTTTGTTAATATACTTTTTGAGTTACAGGCACACACATTTTGAAAAAAAAAAAAAAAAGCATGTTTATGTCACTCAAACAGATATGTCCTATACAGAGGGAAACAAGATACAATTGTAATTTTAACATTATTTATTCTTCTTTAAATTGATTGTTCTTTAAATAAAATAAGTATCAGCTGTATACAGTATGACCAAAATTTGGTTTTCAACCACGGAAAATGGGTAACATTCAACAATCTAAAAATGGAGCATCATTGTGATCCCATATCTCTGGGACTGAAAGATGTAGGGCCTTGAAAATAAAGATTCTAAAACAAATTTTTATTACAAACTAGAGTCTAAAATCATACTGCGATATCTTTAATACTTTCTGAGTTATAGGCACACAAACTTTGGAAAATTAATTTGTATGGCACTCAGGAGTGTTCAATGCAGTTGTCTTGATAGAAGGATACATTTCTAGTTTCGACATTATTTGTTCTTCAGACATTCTTCTTTAAAAGAAAAGAAGTATCATGTTTTTGCAAAGTGACCCACATTTTGTTTTTGACTACTGAATGTGTGTACAATATAACAATTTACTCCTGGAGCCATATTGAAATTCTTATATCTCTGGAACTGATAGGGACCATTAAAAAAAATTGCCAAAAGGAAAGTTTAAGACCTAATATCTAAAACAGCATTAAGATATCATTAATACTTCTTGAGTTACAGGCATGCAAACTTTGGGAAAAAAACCTTGAAAAGTGCTGTTTCCCCATTATTGAATAGTCACCATTACCATATAATGCAACAAAGATGGCTGAAGTTAACAAATGTTACTAAAAACTCTGTGTAAAAATAACATTATGATGCTGCCATCTTTCTAAAGTCATTTTTAATTTGGCTCTGAAACTCTGATGAAAATTGCCATTTTGACCCCTCTATATAGTGGATTACTATATAATATAAATACTCATCCATGTATTCATCCATGACATTTAATGTTTTGGCTTTCATCACTATATATGTCTATCTTTCTTCAGGAAAAAAAAAAAAAATGAGCAAAATAAACAAATTTGAGCTGGGGACCTCTGGTTGATTTGACAGAATGACCCCTTTGTGAAATCCCTTAAACTCTAACAGATCAATAAAATGTAACAATAATTTTGACATCACTTTATCCAGTGTTCAGATTTGGCAAATGTATGCAAATTTGTGCATGTCTAATCAGATAATGCATCATTTGGATATTTTTAAATGATAACATATTAGAAAATGTATAATACAAAAATTAATGTACTGTTATTAATCAACTGGTGATTCTTAACCATATTCACCTGTAGTGTTCTGCCTTAAGTTCTCTTCTACTGTAAGTGCCTCACTGTAATTTTTTTTTTTTGTGGTAATCAACATTATGCCAGTTACTGGAAATAAGCTATCTGTATCAGGAAGAAGAACAAGATATGTTGTTGTATTAAAATCAACATATCGTCTTCCCATTACCTCCCCTCTTGCCCTCCATCCTCTTTTTCCTACCATAATCCCTTGGTCCCAGGACAGTTTGACTACTCTTGAGTTTCTTAATTGTCCGGTTGGGATTTGACTGATACCCATTGTAGGTTTTAAGCTGCTATCATGTTTCTTGCTTTATGAATGAATGCATTTCAATGGCATCACTCAACTATGCCAGTCGGTGCCAAAGGATGAGGATCCATAAGACAGAGGAATATGGCTAATATAAATTTAAGTATTATATTGGCTATTGGCTGTTTGTTTGATGCTTACAGTACAATAAAGTAGGAAGCTATTGTTGAGGACTGTGGAAATGTAGTTTTGGTACTTCTTCTTTTTTTTATATATATATATATATATATATCTTACAAATAAATTGACAGGATACACGATACCGGACTGCTGGGATAATTGCAGACATCTAATTAGGCTAATTTAAAGGTGTGCGTGTTTTGTAGCGTGTATGTTAAATGAGCAACTGTGTTGTGGCTGCTCCCCAGTGGCCAGAAGGGTTTTGAATAATGGACATGTAAAGGAATCTTTCCCTCTTTTTAGCTGGTGAGGAGATCATGAATAATGAACACTTTGTTTTGGTACACGATATGGTGCTGAGGGGGCTTGGCCTTTGTGTGTGCGTGTATAGATATGTGTGCTGGAGAGAGATTGATCCGAAGTGAGTGTGGCGTGTCTGCACCTCAGCTTAGACTGGAAACCGCATAGTTCCCAAAGAGCCAAGTCAGAGACTTAAATATCCTGTGATTATATAATTCAACTTTTTTTCAACAGTTGGTATGAATTTGATTGTATTAGGTGACAATATAACAGAACCAAGTGGCATCTGCAAACAAATGCGGATCTTTTTTTTTAAAATTAACTTAATTTTAACAGTCATTACTCCAGTCTTCAGTGTCACTTGTTCCTTCAGAAGCTGATTTGGTGGTCAAAAATTTTCTAAGTTTAAAATAAATGCCACTTGAATATTTTGCTATATGATGTAACAGCATTCATTAACTGTATCTTACATGTCCAAATACACAAGTATGTGAACATCTCCAGGAATGGTCTGACCTTAAATAGACCAGTGACCTATTGTCTGGACATTACCAGGGTGCTACCATTACCTCCAAGACTATCCCATCTGTCTCTGCTTTCATTTAACACACTAAAGAGAAAAATAACTAATATGTGCCACCTCAGTGACTTGACTAGAAAGACACTACAGGGGTATCCTACTGTACTGGGCAACCCAGTGATGAAGAGGCACGTCACCTCACTTTAGTGGGAATGAATATGTTATACGTGTAGAACGCAGTGTGTGCATTTTCTAGAAATCGAACCATGACATTGGTGTTACGAGTGCTACGCTCTACTGTTTGACCTTCAGGAATGTTAATAAGAGTTTATTTAGTGGCCTGTGTCAGGGTGACCAGGCACCTGTAAAGCCCAATCTTTCATTAAACAAGCCCTAACTTGCCTAACACCAAAGATCATTAGTCAAAATGACAGAAATTATAGACTTGACTTACTTTTCCAATAGTTTGTGCTAACTGATCTGACCAGCAAATTCTATAATATGGAGAGCTGGGTAGATTACATACAAATTGTAATCAGTTACTGATTCCAAATTACTTGACAAAAATTGTAGTAGTAACATAATCACATTACACATTTTAGGTAATATAATCAGACTACTTATAGATTACTTTTAAATTACTTTTGACCTGTCTTGTTTATCACATTGATTTAAATAGTATAATCTTGTACCATATTGTTATAACAATACAAAGATTAAGAAAATATATTCCTTTCATTATTATCAACAACATGAAGTGCATTATAAAGATTATATTACATCAAGGTTTACATCAAGGAACTGCAGAGTTTTTGTGAGTTTAATGGAAAGCTAATAATTAATTGAATCATAAATATGTTCAATTAAAATGTCATTATAAAATCAATCGAAATAAAACACTTACTAAATATTTTATTTGTTTACACGAATGTCATGTGACCATTAACCAATCTCAGAGAACCATGAACATGAAAATGTAATACTTAATTATTAAAATATTTATTTTAAAATCTCAGTGGTACTTTAAGTAAGTATATTAGGTGAAAGAGGCTCAGATAAGAAAAAATGAATTTGTGAATTCATGAATTTGTGCATTTTAATGTGTTTGAAAGACAAAGGCCTTCTAAAGACAGAAATATATGGTTAAATAACCTACAGAGTGATCATTCCAATAGAAATTAATGCATTTATCAGTAGTTGATGCAATATTGTAAATACAGTGGTCAAATGAATAATGACTGGTATTTGTGTGAATCAATAAATTCAGAATAATTTATTGCTATTGTGTAAATAATATGTAATCATGTAATCCATAAACAGTAGTATGATTATGAGTATTTTAACATGTAATTTAATCTAATTACAAGTATTTCATTTTTGGAATTTATTACATAATCCAGATTACATGTAATCAGTTACTACCCAGCTCTGGTTTTATATATGTGTGTGTGTGTGTGTGTGTGTGTGTGTGTGTGTGTGTATGTATATGACCCTGAAACACAAAACCAGTCATAAGTAGCACAGGTATATTTGTAGCAATAGGATCATTAGGATATTAAGTAAAGATCATGTTCCTTGAAGATATTTTGTACATTTCCTAACGTAAATATATTAAAACTTAATTTTTGATTAGTAATACGCATTGCTAAGAATTTCATTTAGACTTTAAAGGCAATTTTTCTCAATATTTTGGATTTTTTTTGCACCCTCAGATTCCAAATTTTCAAATAGTTGTATCTTAGTCCTATGCTAACAAACCATACATCAGTGGAAAGCTTATTTGTTCAGCTTTCAGATGATGTTTAAATCAAAAGTTTCAAAAAAATTGACCCCTATGACTGGTTTTGTAGTCCAGGGTCGCATATATATCAAGATTTTAAACAATTCTCTGAGACAAAATATATAATAATGTATACTTAAATGCCTCGGTTAATGTCTAAATTGATAAGTATTTATAATATCAAACTATCTCAAACATGACGCCTTGTTTGTCAAACACCGCACACTGTCGTGATCAAATAGCGCGAGAATTTTAAAGCCCCGCGTGTTTTTGTGAACTGAAAGGGCGTGCGCCGTCATTAACCTCGAGTTTATCGTCACTGATGTACGCGCCGTTAATCCCGGTTTGAATAAAAGATGAGTACCGGGGCTTCAGGGTCAAGCAGATGTGACACCGCACGGGGCTAATAGTAACTCAGGTAAAACTTAGCAAAACTTACATCTGCGTGACAAACTAAATGCGTTAGTGCACGAGGCGGGAAACACGTCCTCAAGTTCAAAGATTTGTGTGTAACTTGAGGTGCGTCAGAGGCTGGACTGTCAGCACCTCGCCCTGACTCGCGTTTCCCAGGAAATAACGGCTATACACCGGCCTTCTCCGGTTTCTAATGACGTGCATGCATTATTGAGCGCGCTCTCCCGGGCAGCACGGTGCGGTCCCACTCCAGGCACCGGGGTCAGCCACGCACAAAACGGACTGCGCTCCAGGAACATTACACTGACGCTGTCGTTGTTTAATTCATGCAACCTCCGATTAACTGTCAGTTTAGGACCAGGACTATCCCGTCAAAGTGTCCCAACCCTCAAACGCCGACTGTAACAACACTGCAACACAGGTGTTAAAGCAATTAAATAATACAAATAGTTACTAAAAATGGCTTAAAATACACATAATAATAACTGATGCTCTGAAGAGCATCACAGCAACACTTTTGACGGGCTAAAATACATATTGAATGTCACAGCTCACTTAGGTCACACTGCAAGATCAATGCTTCCTGTTAACGCTTTTGTAACACATATATAAATCTATATAGTTCTCAACGTTTTTTTTTTCTAAATCAAATGTAAATTATATATATTTTTTTACAATAACAATGTTATCAACATTCTAACATTCTATTTATTAAAGCCAAGTATGAATCTTATCAAGTGATTCTTTTTAAGCATTTTACATTTATTCCAAAATAAATTAAGGCAGTAACAATTTAAAAAAAAAATAGATTTTATTTGTAAAGTTATGTTATTCTTTTTAATAGTTAACTTTTAACGATTTTTTTTATTGGATCATCAGTCATTGAAGATAAACAATTGGTCACAGACATGGAGATTTACTAATTTCACCAAGCTGATTACTCACGAAATACTCCCACAAATGATGTTTTCATGTCATTTTAAGTCTTATTTTGACATAAAGTGGTTATATCTGAGTGTGCCAGTTGTTTACTTACTTTTTAAAATTAGTCTTCCCATTAACGCCATATATTGTTCATTCAGACTGATTCAATGTGCCTGAACACAAGAGGTGGGATTTATTGCATGGACCAATCATAGCTGAACATAACCAGTCATATCTAATCATACTGCGATTGATTAGACTCACGTGACTTTCCCCTATTAATTCTCAATTACCCCCCACCAAACTCACCCCATGCTTTAGGGCAGGGGTTACGAAACGTGTTCCTAGAGGGCCGGTGTCCTGCAGAGTTTACCTCCAACTTTACTCAACACGCCTGCCTGGAAGTTTAAAGTATACCTAGTAACACCTTGATTAGCTGGTTCAGGTTTGTTTGATTAGGGTTGGAGCTAAACTCTGCAGGGACACCGGCCCTCCAGGACCGGGTCTGGTGACCCCTGCTTTAGGGGGTCTGTTAAAACTCAATGTGCTCACAGGAGGCAAGAGATGCAGACTCCCGCTGTAACTTCACTAAAGAAATAAGTGATTTATACAATATTTTGTAATATTGGTGTTGTTTTATTTTTGTACTATGAAAATTCTACACACACACACACACATGAACTAGTCCACATGATTTGCATGTAGTGTAAAAACATTCCAGAATCCTTACACCTTGTCTACACCGGACGCGAGCAGCGCGGTGTGACGCAACAAAATACAGTAGAACCCATTGTAATCATTGATGCTGTCTACACTGGATGCGGTGTGGTGCGACACGACAAATCCCTGACAGTGAACTACTACCGCATTCTGTTTATGACGTGCTTACACAAAGTTCAAATGATTTGCAACGGTTGCTTTATCGCGTCCAGTGTAGACAGACTTTAGCTGTTGCGGCGCGGCGCGTTGTAGACATGGTGTTAGACTTAATCTTAACTAACTACATCTTCAACTAACTAACTAACTAACTACAACTCTTAATCTACAATTATGCACCTAGCTTCTACTACCAGTGTTGGGTAAAGTTACTTTTAACAGTATGCATTACAATATTGCATTACTCCCTAAAAAAAAAGGTAACTAATTACGTTACTTGGTTACTTTTTATGGAAAGTAATGTGTTCTGTTACTTTAGCGTTACTTTTTTAATCTGGGCAGGGCTTGTTGCTTGTTTTTAATGTAAAAAAATCTATTTTTGTGAAATGTAAAAGCCTTGTCACACCAAATGCCTCAGGCTGAAGGAAAAGTAAATTCATGTCTGTAGGTGCAGAAAAAGTAAGTTCACTCTTCAGCAATAAAAATGGTTAAATTGGATCATTAAAGGTCAGCAGCAAAGATGCTAGTTAGTAAAATTAGATTAAATACATAAAGGATATTTGTATTATTTAACATTTAATTATTGCAGGTTTGCGTCATATTAATTTCACTTGCATTTCACTGTTTTATTCATTTTATGGAATACTGAATCTGGTTTTTTGTGAGTGAGATGAATTAATGCATGTTCACATTTATTCTAGAACTAAAGTAACATTTTACTCCCCATTTCTCACAACATGCGGACAGGAGAGCTTTCAATCAATAAATAGGAAAAAGTAACTGGTGTTACTTGTTTGAAAAAAGAACTCAGATATTTTCTTGTAAATTAAAAAGTAATGCATTACTAGAAAAAAAGTAATCTGATTACATAAATACAAACGTTACTTGTAATGCGGTATCCCATCACTGTCTACTAAATGCATAAATGTAAATATCTCAGGATCACGAAACTTCACAGAACATTTAAAGAGCTGTTTAGACATATGTGACCCTGGACCACAAAATCAGTCGTAAGCAGTATGGGTATATTTGTAGCAATAGCCAAAAATACATTGTATGGGTCAAAATTATTGATTTTTCTTTTATGCCAAAAATCATTAGGTTATTAAGTAAAGATCATGTTCTATGAAGAACATTTGGACAACTTTAAAGGTGGTTTTCTCAATATTTAGATTTTTGTGCACCCTCAGATTCCAGATTTTCAAATAGTTGTATCTCAGCCAAATATTGTCCTGTCCTAACAAACCATACATCAATGGAAAACATGTTTATTTATTCAGCTTTCAATCATAAGGGTAAAAAAAAAACAAAAAAAAATTGACCTTTATGGCTGGTCTTGTGGTCCAGGGTCACATATCCAAATTTCACCTATTACTAGGTAGACTTTTTTTAAAAGTCAAAGCACACATACTTAGAAAATTTCACAACTGTTAAAATTTAGGATGTACGCTTTGAATGTTTGAAAGAAGAATTTAAGACATACAAATGTATAAAATCATTATAATAGGATCACATTGTATTTTATTTACAGTATTGTAATATTGTAAACTAATTCTAAAACATGAAGACAGAAATACATTATGGTTTTAAAATAAATAATACATATTGTTAAATTTGATTGGGTTCCTTAAAACACCAGTGTAAATAATTATCATAAAGTAAGATTTGAGTCCAATTTAAAGTCCAAGTACAAAAGTTAATCACATTGCAGTTCAACTGGCAATATACCAAAATAAAAGATGTGCAGCCCTATATATAAATAATTGCTTAAGATTAAATGTTTTATCTCTTTACTTACGTGTCATTAACCAACATAAGGAAATGTGAAATTGTTAAATTATAAATAATCACTTAATATCTCAGGAGATAATTCAAATAAATATTTTAAATCTACATTTGGCTGACAAAAAGAAATAAAGTTGGGGAACTTCTAAATGAGGCAAAAAGACAAAAAATACCAAAATGTGCACAATAAGTGAACACTGGTGTTGCACTATTCAGTACCTGAAACAGATGATGTAGTGTGCCTCTGAGTGAAATCCTGCCTGTCTTGTGACTGGGGTGTCAAAATCTGCAATAGGACAAAATGATACTGTGGATACACTTACATTTAATGGGGCAGCACAACAAGATCATGTTACAACATGGTTGGATTTTGTTTTACAATATGCAGAGGTTTGAGTGTTTTTATCCCACTTTAGTTTAAAAAAGACGTTACATTTGCTTGTTCTCCAAAGCATGACACAAATGCAGTCGTACAACCAAAACTGTCACATTTAAGAGGGATGTTTAGTTTAAAAATAATAATAGTGTCACAAACAAAATATGTAAAGCAGCCACACCAACAACAGCCTCCTCTGATATTCTGTGCACTAATAATTTAAAATGTGCCATATGAGTAGTGAATTTAACTCTCAGAACTACCATCAGAAGTTGTACTGCATACAAAGAAAAAAGCGCCATCTGCTGGCTAAAAGCTTTCTGGTGTAAATTTAGCAGGAATGCGTCCCACAAATTAGTGTACAGGACAGTAATTAGATATTGATATAATAACAAATAAGAATTTACTTGGGATATAACAGTTTGCAAGTACATGTCATTTTTTCATTTCTCCATTCTCCATTGTTATGGACATAAAATTATAAAAGCAAGATCAACAACAGTACAATGTTATAACAACATGAATAAGCTGTACATGTTTACACATCAATCGATCAGCTCTCATCTCAGAATATATGGAGGCATGAGGTTTCCAGAGTGAGTGTATAAGTGTAAAACACACACAGATATATACATACAGTACATATGAGCATACACACACTCACTCATCCATATATTTACACATACATTCAACTCACATGCTTCAGACAACCAGTGAACGTTTTAAAAATCCTATTACCAGTACAGAAGCCCTCAGTCCACCAAACACAAAATAAGATTTGTAAACGAAACAAAGGAAAACAAGAAAACAGTCTAAATGCTGGAATGAGTTTGTCGTAGGCCATGACACCTGCACTTCGCAGGTTTAACAGACACATTGGTGGCACACAGACTAGTGCTTTTATCGTGTTTATAGAACGGAGCGAGGTTTGACTCGCTCACTCCGAGTGCACCCTCTCCTGGTCAGGGTTTGAAGCGCACTCTTCATTTAAGCACAAATAAACTCAATAAAAGCCAACTAGTGAAGCGAACAAATTGAGAACTTAAAGAAACGGAAAATCGGCACGCAGACACACCATCACCAATGTAAAAAGGAAACAAAAACAAACAAATAGCCAAAATGCAGTAGTTATACAAATTCAATCGGTCAGATGAGGTTGTGGTTTGAGCTGTGTGTGATATTATAGTTAACTAGTTGCGGTTGTTTAAATTTGTCTTATATGATTATTACAATTTTGTATAGTTGTAGAGATCAGCAAAAGCACCATAGATTTAAATAAGCATCTAACATCCCTGTTCCCTCATACATATAAATAATTATCATATTAACTGAAAATTGGACTGTTTTCACAGTCTGCTTATACTGTCCATTATAGACACATAATGCCTCTTATTTAAAAAAAAAACAAAAAAACAATTATCCCCAAATTGAGCAATTGAGGCCAAAATTAAAATGTAAAATCGAATAAGCTAAAGACATTCATCACATCCTGTGTGTGTGTTCATCATCATCATGTGGTTTGCGTGTGACTCGTTTGAGAGCGTGTAAGTGAGATTAACTGTTCAAGGCTCCTAGTATCTCAGCTGAAAAGCACATTTCCTTAGGAAACAAGCGAAATCCCCAGCGTCATGGATACCAGGCAACCAAACAGTCTCGGCTCGAAGCGAGCAACACAATACAGCTCTTTCTAGTAGGAATAGGCCCTGTTACACAACTGCAAGTAGAGGCACTGTAGGTCCTGGGCTCAGCGGGTCCTGTTTTTCTGAGCTATTGAGTCCCATGGTTGTAACTATGTGTCCGAGCCTAATAGGTCCTATGGCGCAGCTCCACCTCTGGGCACAGTGGGCACTGTGGTGCAGCTCTGCCTCGGGGCTCAGTGAGCCCCATGGCACAGCTCTGCCTCAGGGATCAGTGGGCCCTGTGGTGCAGCTCCATTCATTTGTTGATTGAGCAGCATCCTCAGAATAAGGCGGTGCATTTGGTCAGTACAATTTGGTTTCCTGGTGTTAGCTGTGTCTCCTTGGTGATTGGTGAGAGTCGGCTAGCTGAAGAGCATGCTGAGATAGCTTAAACCTCAGCAGCCTTCAGGCCGATTTTCTCCTCGTCCTGTCAGTCCGAATTGGGTTTCTTTAGTGAGAACGCATATATGTTAAAATGATCACTCAGCTGGTGCACCTGCAAAGGGAGACAGAAGAAAAAGTTAAATGAGAAATATTTAAGCATGGTTGTGCATAAAAACATTACCATTACAAACGATAATTACATTATATTTATATATTACATCATAATGTTTAATAAGTTGTTAATATTACTCATATTTACTATTACAATAATTTATAATTAATGATTTTTATTAGTTATAATATAATAATATAATATAATTTAATGTTATATTTTAATTATATTAAAAATGCATAATTATTTTATAATAATTTATTATTACATTAAGTGACTTAATATACAGCCATTTTGTATAATTTATATATAAATAATACAAAATGTATAATAATTAATATATATTTATATATTATATAATTTATATAATTTATATTTATATAATAAAATATATATTTGAATGTATAATATATTTGAATATATTAACTAATGATGAATCCGAATATAATTAGCAATTATATTTAAAATGATACAGACATGCATAATTATTTTATAATAACTTATTATATTAAGTACCTTAATATATAGCCATTTTGTATAATTTATAATTATAAAATAATAATACAATTATATAATTTATAATACAAATGATAAATTCATAAATGATGTAAAATTACATAATTTGTGAAATGTTATATTTTATATTTTGTATAATTAAAAGTGATCTTTTTTTTTTTTTAAGTTACATGACTATATTAACTATATATAAATGATATATATTAAAGAAATATATAAAATAAAGTTATTGGAATAGTTGATTATTGTAATTAATCACATCATTTATAAATATTTTTATATTTTTGTATAATTAAAAATTTAAATTATAAAATTACATGAATATATAAAAACATTAATGATAAATATATAAAATAATTAAGCTATATGAATATATTAACTAATGACAGTTATGAATTAGTATTATAATAATTATAGCAATTATATATTACAAATTATATATACATATATTAAAATTTGTATAAAATTTACACAACATAAATTATGTATAATGTCTTAAATTATGTATAACACATTATATATTAAATTGATTATTGTAATTCTACAAACAATATACAACTATATATATATATATATATATATATATATATAATTTATAATATGAATATATTAACTAATGATGATTCTGAATTACTATAATTATTAGCAATTATATTAAAAATACTAGACATGCATAATTATTTTATAATAATTTATAATTATATCAAGTAACTATTTATATAGCCATTTTGTAGAATTTATATGTAATTATAAATTAATATAATACAATTATATAATTTATAATATGAATATAATAAAAAAAAATTATACATTATTATAATAATATTATAATGACAATTACATATTTAAAATTCGCTATAATAAAGAATTTCTTTAAGTTAAATTAATAAAAGATTCTTTATGACTAATCAATTAATAAACTGTCTGTGTGTGTCTTTACTCACAACTGATACTCCATAGTGTATGTGAGTGAGGAGAACTATGGCGGTCCATATGTACAGGACGGTAATTTCATTATTCTGCAAAGTCCCAGATATCGCTAGCAGCACCACAGCTGTCATCGGCAACAACAGCAAACTCAGTGGCTTGCATCGAGTATTACTCATCTGGCATACAATGAGCTTGCACTGAGAAAGAGAGAGGGGGGGAGAGAGAGAGAGAGCATGTCAGGACCAGACATCTGACAAGATGTTTCAAATGGAACTGAAAGACATCCATTGTCACGGCTGCACAACTTGTTTATCTACAGCAGAGAGCTAGAGGACTGAGTACACTCACAGTAACATTGGAGAAGGCTGTTCCCACCATGAGATAAAAGATTCTGGGTTGCTTCTCGATGATGCCTGTCGGAGAGAGACTGATCCACAGCGTAGACAGCACAAACAAGAGGACGGGAGAGAAAAATGGCAACAAGGCCTCATACACCGAACTGTGCTTCAGGGTGTTATTTCGGTACGCCCTAAAATAATAACAGAGAGAAAGAGTGAGAACAATAATCCCGTTCCAAAGCATACATTATTTAACAGAACATCAGTAAGCTTAAACAGTATGAGTCATTTTTATGCAGTCCAGGCACAAGAGGCCTGAAATGAAACTTACTTAAAGACATTGTAGAGGCTCATTGGCAATGTTACAACAAATAAACAACCTGTAAAAAGCAAAAACAATCAGATCAATCTTTTAATTTTTTAAGTTTGGCCGAAAAGTGAATGAAAACACAGCATTTGAGGTGTTACCTACAACAGGAGCCAATGACAGAGCAGAGTTCACTCACCAACAATCATAACAGTGAAGAGATCTCTGTAATGAATATTCCCAATAACAGGTTTGTACCATGTTTCCACACCAACCACCGCTGTTACTATGTACACGAAAGAGATAGTCTGGTATAGAGACAGAAAAGAGTCATTAATGCAAACTCTAAAACTTCATGTAATATAATATTTCATATACAGTTTAGTAATAAATTACCACTTGACTGATGTCGTAGCCCCAGGGCAGGAACAATATTCCAGTGTTGTACTTCTCCCAGTGAGACAGTATGAAGGAAAACAGGACGACCCATAACAGATAATACAGCGTCACCACACTGACGCCTGTCTCACCCCGTCCGAAGACAGAGTACACTGTAGCGACGAAGAACACACAGGCCCAGCTGTCCAGGCCGTGGTCAAATAGCTCACCCAGCGGAGTGCTGGAGTTTGTTCTCCGAGCCTGTTTGCCATCCACACCATCTGCATGTACATACAACAAAATATATTTGAAAGTCATATATAGTCAAACCAAAAATTATTCAGACACCTTCAACATTTCTTACATTATCACAGTTTATAATATTATATATATATATATATATATATATATAAAATGACAAGAAATCAGAGTTACACTGTGTCACCTTTCTAACAAAGTTATCTGACATGTAATAAGATATGTAATGGATTACAATCAACCAAAAATTCAGACAACTGTTAGTATGACAATATTTACAACAACTATCAATACCTTGTTCACCAATTACCAAGCAACGCTTTCATTTTTTCAGTCTTTGGTGTAAAAAGTTGGCATTAGCAATTAAAGAAAAAACACTTAAGCAAAACATGGTCAGGTCAAAGTGTCTAAGTAATTTTTGGTCCCAAATTTATCAATTTTACTAATAGTACACTGTATGAAGAATTTTTGACTGTAATATCAGTTTACTTTATATTGCTGTCCTCACTAACATAAATTACCTAGTTTAAAAACAAATAAACAAACAAAAAAAATCCTCATACACGTTTCAGAACTTCTCTGGATCCTAGACATAATATTTACCAACCTACTTTTACTAAAATATAGTGTTAAAGGGATAGTTTACCCAAAATGACTTACTCATCCTCAAGCTATCCTAGGTGTATATGACTTTTTTTCTTTCAAACAAATACAAACAGAGCTATATTAAAAAAAAATTCTGGCTTTTCCAAGATTTATAATGGCAGTGAATGGCTGTTGAGATATTTAAGCCCAATAAAGTGCATCCATCCATCATGAAAAATATTCCACACGACTCCGGGGGGTTAATAAAGCCTTCTGAGGCAAAGCATTGTGTTTGTATAAGAAATATTTAAAACTGTAAAAACCGCAATCTCTAGCTTCCGCTAACTGTCATACGTGTGTTCATGAGAGTGGCGTTGCAGCAGATGATGTAGGACACAGGGATAGCGTAAACTCTGGTGAGAATATGCTAATTTCACGAGAACCAAGTTTTGTTTACAGCAAAGGAAAACCAGTCTCCTTTTGGCTTATATCGAAACCCTCTGACATTTTAGCAGAAGCCAGAGATTACAAGTTTAAAATTTGGATATTTTTCTTACACAAATGCATTAGTTTAGCTCATAAGGCCTTTATTAACCCCCCATGTGCCACGTAGACTACTTTGTATGATGAATGGTAGGGCTGGGCGATAAATCGATAATGATAATTGCGCAATATAAATTGATAAATGCTCAATATAATATTTATGCAGCAAAGTCGGAATGAAAGATCGCTAGTCATTTAAAATTGCGCCACTCAGACCGTTTATCCACTTGGATCAAAGTCGAAAAGTTGGCGTGGCGCAAATTTACTAGAGCAGATGCATTCACTCATTGATGAGATCCAGTGTGAAGTGCTTGAATTCAGTGAAGAACACAAATGTCTCGGTTTAAATCCAAATGAAACAGCGCTGACAAACAGGAAAGACACTGTGCGCAATGATACAGTGAGAACGCTTTTTAATCTACAAATTGCTATCACTTACCATAGATTTACTGTAGTAGCACTAACTGCACAGTGGTATTGTGTCAGAAATGTGTCGAAATTATATATTAATGTTGTCATGTATTAAATGTATTGAAGGAGGAGTAATGAAATATATTTATAGTACTTTTTTGTGATTAAGCTATAGTATTTATGCATTCATACTAAATGTATTTAGACTGTTTTTCATACAAATACCTAGAAACCATATTACATTTTTATCATGGTATTGAGGTGCTATATTTGTAGTCTTAACTGTTATCATCATGATCTAAATGTATGGAACTACTATGGAAGAGCAATGGTTCATTTAAAAAACAACAACAACAACAACAACAACAAAAAACTCAGACAGTCAGAATTATTAAATTTCATCATATAAACATAAGGTTGCTACAATTTTTACAGATATTACTGATTTTGATAATGAACATAAATTTACATCTGCATCCTAACTCAAGCTACTATCAAATGTGTGTTTCTAAGAGAAAAAAAAAATAATATTATTATTAATATTATCAGGCAACACAAACCTGTTTCTTGATTTGAAACAATATTACTCATTAAAACATGCAAAACTAAGAAATTCTTTAGATATTTATTTTGTTACAGCAAAATGAATAAAAAAAAAATGTGTAAAAATTGCAAAAAACATGAAGTGTCTGTAATGTTATGACCATAAAGAGTAGTTTAAAGCCACAATTAACCATCTGGTTTTTACAACTTTCACATTGGAGTAAAAATCTGCCTTTAAACTTAAAAGAAGATAATTCCCGATATTGACTGATATGATATGAAGTTTTTGGCTATATCGCCCAGCCCTAATGGATGGACTTATGTTTTTGGGCTTTAAAATCTTAACCCCCATTCACTGCCATTATAAAGAGCCCAGACATTTTTTTTAATATAACTCCAATTGTATTAATCTAAAAAAAGGAAGTCACATACACCTAGGATGGCTTGACGGTGAATAAATCATGGGGTAATTTTCATTTTTGGGTGAACTATCCCTTTAAGAAGCAGGCCTCTGCAAATTTGCTGCATGGTCATATTTTTATATGCAAATGTATCTTTGGTGGCTGTATTATGGTCAAATGTCTCTTGGTCAAAGTGCTCATCTAGTGAGTTATTAATGTAAATGGCACAAATCAGTAGGTTTATAAAAGTGCACAGGTAGGACTAAAAAATACAATGTGTGTCTAGTATAAATGAAGCCTAACACACCTAAATGTTGTCTATTTTGCTGATAATATTAAACAATATTACTGTAACACCCAGCTCCAAATGTACTTTGTTCATTTAAAGATCAAATGCAATTGTATTAATTAGTTAATATTTAGCTTATTTAATTGAAGGAGTGTGTTCAATAACATACTGGTATTTGCTGTGTTAATGAGACTTGTGAATGTTCCGAACAACAGCTTGAACACTATATTAACTCTATTAGCAAAAATGTGCCTTACACACGAATAAATAGATTCAGAAACATGAGCCACTAGCTGACAGTACTATTTAAACAAAAAAGACACTTACCTAAGGTATAGGCCAGAAAGTTGAACAAACCAGCAGCTATCCACACCCAACTTGGCACATGTGTACGGCCTTCCGCTGTGCCATAAAACAACACCCACAAAATAATCAGTCCCATTTATCAATTAGGGTAGCAGCATTAAACTTGAAAACATAATAATTTACACTACACATTACACTAAAAATGAATCATTTATATAACGTGCTTAATAAAATTAAATATGAATATGTGTGTAATCATTCATATAACTTCAATTTAAGTCCAAAAACAGTAAACAGCAGTATTTAACTAAATAAACTGCTATAAAATATACCCATAAAAATACCTACTATTTAACTTCTCAATGCTACATATCAGTGAAAAACACTATGACTATAAAAACAGTTTTTGTCTTCATTACTACTTAATGGCAACCAATTTGCTACTAGAAAAAAACACTTTTTTTTGCAGAAGCAGAACTTGTTTGTAGTGTTGCTTCCTTTAATTATTCACTCCACAACACTAAAGGTACAGTGTGTTATGCATGTGTGAGAGAGAGAGCTGGCAATGTGTACAGGCATAGCTGTGTATTAACAGATGGCTAGTTGATTATTGAGAGAATTATGAGCTGGAAGTGAAACCTTGATCCTTGTCATATTAAAAAAAAGATAACATACTTATACAGCCTTTCTTCTTATCAGTGCATCATCACATAATCACCAAGTGGTTATTGTTGTAATCAAAACAAATGTGTTAAGGTGCCTAAGCTTTGAGAAAGAGAGAGATACCCACAATACCCTCACACTAATGCATCAAAACCATAACAACTATACACATACCTGAGGCATAAAAGTCAAAGTCGAAAAAGGACAGCAAGGTGAAGGTGAGTACCAGGAACATGAACCCTGTAAATGTGATGAGGTTTGGGGCGAGCCATGTGGGCAAGATCTGAGACAGAGCGAGAAAGAGAGAAATTAGCAAGCTGCAAATGGTCTGATCTCTCTTGCAGGTAATCAGATCCAGATGGAACATTCATTAATGTTGCATATATGCAATTCAATGAAAGCAAAACACAGCGTAATGTTATTCTTTTGTGAAATACCACTGTACATTTGTGGATTCAAAATATTTTTATAAAGACTGACAGACAAGAAACAAAACCCTTAAAAACACATCTTAACGCAATAAACACAATTTAATATATTGAATATACACTACCAGTCAAGAATGTTAATGTTCTTTAAAGAAGTCTCTTCTGCTCACCAAGCCTGCATTTTTTATTTTTTTTTTAAGAAAATTATAGAAATTAATACTTTTATTTAGCAAGGATGCTCTAAATTGATCAAAAGTTGTGATAAAAACATGTTACAAAATATTTCTATTTCAGATAAACGCAGTTCTTCTGAACTTTCTTTTCATCAAAGAGACCTGAAAAAAATTCTACTCTGCTGTTTTCAACATAATAATAATGGTTTTTGAGCAGAAAATCAGAATATTACAATGATTTCTGAAGGATCATGCTAAAAAGCTTTGAAACCACAGAAATAAATGACCTTTTAAAGTATATCCAAATAGAAAACAGTTAATTAAATAGTAAAAATATTTGCAGGCTTGGTGAGCAGAAAAGACTTCATTACAAATCTTACTGTTCAATAACTTTTGACCGGTAGTGCACAATATAAATAATAAACAAAAATAAATAAAGTGCTATGCTAAAATGTATAACTCAAAAATAACTGTACATAGAAATATATTACAATGATAAAACTGCATAATATATCACTTAAAAATATTATAATATAATAAAATACTTTAGTTTGTCAAATTTGAAAGGGACCTTTGCATTTGCTTGTCTTAATGTCAGTCTTGAGTTAATGCTGAGTTAATAAAAAAAAAAAAAAAAGAAATGTATTGTTTAAATTATACATTGAAATAATACAAATAAATATGAATCTAAATATTAAAATATTACATGTCCTATGAGAGACTGAATGCCCTTGTGTATTCTGGGAAACATTCAAAATGACAGTCATGACTCTGAATGCTCTCACCTTCACCACTGAGTTCCAAAAGGGGTGCATGACGTAGATAGAGAGGGGGTTGGAGTCAACCGCACTGTACTGCAAAAAAAAGAGAAGACAAGATATGCAGAGTAAGGCATGTTGAAAAGTGAATGTTGAAAAGTGTTACCAACAGAGTGCTTCTGCAAACTTCACGAGATGATTAAAATGTAAACTACACAATATCACTAAATCACTTATTAGATTCTGCCCACATTGCAGGTACAACTGAAAAATGAACTTTGAAGTTCAAACCTAGAGACAATTTAGAACAGCCTGAATGTAATAATGTCTATCAAATATGATACTCTTCGCTACAGCACAAATTAGTAAGTGGTATGAATCAGGGATGAAGGTCACTGTTCAACTGCTCCCCCAGCATGTGTTCACTGTGTGAGCTCACACTTGAAGCTTAGGAAGAGGGCGGCTGTTGAAGCCTTGAAAACATCTGGATCTGGGAAGGCCTCAACTAAACCTCTTGAACCCCTGAAAAGTATGCATTCTAAAATGTACCTTATTTTTAAACAGTCCAATAAGCTTGGGTAAAAACACATAGCTTGGTACAATTTAAAGTCAGCAAATGAATGTATACAAAACCACAATTTAAATACACACAAAAATGCTGAAATGAAATAAATACTTATTTTAAACTTTACAGTTTTAGTTAACTATAATAACCCTGATTGGAAAAGGAGATATAATAAACACATTGTGGTAGTTATGAGGGGGCAGGCATGTATGTTCAATGCCCCTACAAGTATGTGCAAACATGCGGAGCAAGAATAGCACATACCAACTCAGCAGCCTGTACAACTAACAGCCCAAGTAAATAAATACACCTTATCAGGCCAACAGGACATTACACCAGGAGGCACACAGGGTCAGAGTCACTTTCATTCACAAGTTATGTCAAAAAAACACTCAGAAAAGAACAAAACTCTGCGTCACACCCAGGAATTCAACCTCTCGACCCCTACGCTTCCACACCCATTTAACCAAACTATCCTCTTGAGAGATACACTACCAGTCAAAAGTTTTTGGACAGTAAGATATTTAATGTTTTTTTTTTAATAAGTCCAAACTGATCCAGAGTACAGCAAAAACAGTAAAATGTTGAAATATTGTTAGTATTTAAAATAACTGTTTTCTATTTTAATATATTTTAAAATGTAATTTATTCCTGTGATTTCAATGTTGAATTTTTAGCATCATTACTCCAGTCACATGATCCTTCAGAGATTATTCTAATACTGTGATTTGCTGCTTTCCAAAAGCATTTATTACATAATATGTTGAAAACAGCCAAGTAGAATTTTTTCAGGTTTCTTTGAATAGAAAGTTTAGAAGAACTGCATTTATCTGAAATAGAAATCTTCTGTAACTTTATAAATGTCTTTGTCATCATTTTAATCAATTTAAAGCATCCTTGCTAAATAAGCGTGTTCATTTCTACAATTTATTTCCCAAGCATTTGAATAGTATAGTGTATAATGTTATAAAAGCTTTTTATTTCAGATAAATGCTGATCTTTGGATCTTTCTATTCAAAGTATCCTGAAAAAAAAGGTACTCAACTGTTTTAAATATTAATAATAATAATGTTTTTTGAACAACAAATCAGAATATTAGAATGATTTCTGAAGGATCGTGTGACAGTGAGGAGTAATGATGCTGAAAATGTAGGTTTGATCACAGGAATAAGAGACATTTTAAAAAGATACTTTGTGTTCCCTTTGGGCAATTTTTGTTTATTTTCTAGCAATCATTTATACAAACAATACATTAAATAAGCAAGTTCTTGTTGGTTCCTGTTGAACACACAGTGGTATATAATGAAATTATTGGCAGCATTTGCTTATTTATTAAAAATACAGGAAAACAGTAATATTGAGAAATATTATTACAATTTAAATAACTTTCACAATTTAAAATATTTCAAAATGTAATTTATTCCTGTGATTGTAAACCTGTATTTTCAGCATCATTACTCCAGACTTCCAAGTCACATGATCCTTCAGAAATCATTCTAATATGCTGATTTGGTGCTCAAGTAACATTTCTCTTTATTATTATCATTACTGAAAACAACTGTGCTGACTAATATTTATTTCAGGATTGTTTTATGAACAGTATTTCAAAAGAACAGCCTTTATTTGACACAGACATCTTTTATAGCATTATAAGTGTATTTGCAGTCTGTTTTGATCGTTTTAATGCCTTCTTGCTGAATAAAAGCATTGCTTAAAAAGCCCACAGAATAAGAAGTTACAATAATCATGAACAATACACAGATACTGTTTATGCAAGGCAAGGGGTTAATAATTGGATAAACAAAGAGCTTTGCGTCTCAATCCGTTCAGGTGGCTCTTCTACTGTAAATTATATCAGAGAACTCTGACACTACACTACTATGTGCATTAACACCTGAATTTTAAATGAACACAACGAACAATTAAAGTGAAAGCACGGGAAGCGTGTGACTCACATGCAAATTATGTCCTAACCATAGATCCTCTTTAGAGGCGGAACCAGGAGCCCATCCCTTTACAGTTCAACCCAATTTAAAAACTAACCGACAACATAAAGAATGAAGATCAAGCTGGACGCCGTGTTTGGGTTTAGCTGGTAAAACAACACAGTCGTATAATGTTTAGAACTGAAGATCTACTTTCACTGGTAGTTTCAAGTCACTGTGGCACACCAGTGAATTAACCGGCTAATACCACTAATATGTCTTTAAACCCCTCGAGTTGGATGTATATATACTACTTTCTAAATGGTTTATCGATTCGTCCGACAAATTCGAGGGGAAAATATACTATTTGTCTTTAAAGGTGACAATAAGCTGCCGTTGTCCTTTCTAGAGATCGGCACACACCGGTAGACCTCATGCTTCATGATAGCATTACCAGCACGGCTCGGCTAGCCGACACCCTAAAGTCCTATACATTGTGCAGAATAAGAAGGACCTCACCTTATATTTATCAAAACCTGAGAGTTGCTCTTGGGTGACATAGTGGTAGAGAGCCATGATGACCGCAGCACGGCTCTGAGACGGACCGAAATTCACCTCCCGTGTCGGCTCACAGTATCCGCAGTGCTGCGCGTGAGCGGCGGCGGTGCAGTGGCGTGACGCCCGAAACTCCGCCCACAACCCAATGTGTTGTTTCATAATAAAAGCCGATGAGGAACTCTATTTATTTTTTTTAATATTATTGTCCTCGGACATACGTTTGAAAACCCCTGGACTAGTCTACATAAAACATATGCACAGTATTACACAAAAATGTAAAAATAAATATTAAGATAAATATTTTTCTCATTGTAGGTCCGTTATTCTTCTATAGGTATGGATAAAATAGATGTTTAATAAATAGTATCGTTCAAAAGTTTGGGATCAGTTATCTTTTTTTAAAGAAGTCTTTTCTGCTCATCAAGGCTGCGTTTATTTGATTAAAAATACAGAAAAAACAGTGTCACATGATCCTTCAGAAATCCAGAAAAAATTCTAATATACTAATTTATTATCAATGTTGTAATCGGTTTTGCTGCCTAAATTATTTATTTATTTATTTATTTATTTTAAACCTGTGATACTTTTTTCAGGATTCTTTGATGAATAAAAACGTTACAAGTTTGGGGTCAGTAAATGTTTTCTTCATTTGTTTGTTTGAAAGAAATTCATACTTTTATATCAGCAAGGATTTATTAACTTGATAAAAAGTGATAGTAAAAAGTTGTATCGTTAGAAAAGATTTCTATTTTGAATAAATGCTGTTCCTTTTAACGTTTTATTCATCAAAGAATCCTGAAAAAAGTATCACAGGTTTAAAAAAAAAAAAAAAGGCAGCACGATGTTTCCAACACTGATAATAAATCAGCATATTAGAATGATTTCTGAAGGATCACGTGACACTGAAGACTGGAGTAATGGCTGATGAAAATTTAAAGAAATAAATTATATTTTAAAGCATTTTAAAATAGACTCTTATTTTAAACTGCAATAATATTTCATAATATTACTGTTTTTCTTTTTTTTTTTTTTGATTATTTTAATCAGATAAAAATTGAACTTTGATGAGCATAAGAGACTTCTTTAAAAAACATTAAAAATCTTACTGATCCCAAACTTTTAAACGGCAGTGTATATAAATGAAATGTGGACAAATGGCTCGCTCATATTCACTATGCTGTTGTGTCACTGTCTACCCACTAGGGGTCGCTACAGATTCACGAATCGAAAAAATCATGAACACTTCTGTAGAAAGGTTACGTCTGGCATACACATTACTCATTCATGTTTTATCGATTAAAACGAAATAAACTTGTGAATTCATCTCTGTATACACCCGACAATTAAGCAAAGATAAGTTATCTTACCCGGTATTCCATTACACAAGATAAGTAAAGCTTAAGTTATAGCTCATTATTCTTTGCTTTGTTTGGTGTTGTAGCCTACTTCAGAACATGAGTGATCGCGTTAATTTTTGTCTCAAGAAAAGTTTGGTGAAGCAGCTATCACAAAGACTTTCCCTAAAATGAAAACTGAGACAAATAAAGAAGCAAAGAAAAACGGACAATTCCTTCTGACAAATCAAGTTGCTTTTTTAATCACATACCTTTATATCATGTTTTATGGAATTAAAAGTAATTAAAATCACAGGATTCAGAACTATTGAACACATTTTCCTTACAACTTTTTTCTTTACTTTACTGGTCACAGACAGCTCAAAAGCAAAACCTGAAACAACATTATTATATGACATATCTTCAAATCACAGCAATATGAGACTAATACAATGACATGGATATGCATTTATTAACATGCCATAAAAAGTGTTACATTTCAAACAGCTCCAGTTCACAAACCTAATCTCTGATTAAGGTGCTTGGCCCCCACAACTGTTGTTTGCTGATATTAAACACAGATCATGTTACATTTAAGACAGCTATGAGAAACAGGTCACATTCATAAGGCATCTAATAACATTTTAATGATATTTTTTCTACACATTCTATTATGCATAAAATATTATAAAAAAGAATAATAAATCATAAATTGTTTTGTTTAAGATATGTTGCATAATTATATTTATTTAAAATTTAAGTAAAGTTCTAGAAGGATCTAGAAAATAAAAACTGGATCTTGCTGGAACTGGGAACTCCTGCACAATAACAACATCATTAATTCTGTACAAGCCCTGTTAGTTTCTCTATCAAACTGAAACATTTTAACAAATATTAAAGCCATTAACTAATGCTGGAGACATTTTTCTTAACCCCAGGCCCAGAAGGCATCTGCAAATGCTGATATTGAGAGAAATTGTGGAATGGATTTTAACATGGTAAAATGGAACTGAAGGCATGATCAATTTAGCCAAATGATTTAATGAACAAACACAAAAGGATGAATGATTGACATTCCAATTCTGAAGAAATCTGCCCATGCAGGCCTGTGGATCCCAGAAGTGTCATGGTGTCAGTCCCATTAAGCAAGAGAATCACCTTTACCACGAGATGTGGGGTGTTCGTGTGGGCGAGACTTGTTTTGACTGTGAACGTGTCGGAGGTTTTTTTGTGAGGGTCGAGCAAAGCAGGATGTCAAAGAGCGTGAGCTGCAGTCACAGGCTCCATCCTGGCAAAGAGACGGGAAAGAGTAAAGGAGATATGCTCAGCTCAGCATTAAAACAAACCATGTGACTTTAAGACAAAGACTCAGCAAAATAGTAATATGTAGACTTTCACTTTTTTAGTTGTATTTAATCAAATGAGTTCCAATGTGATGCTTCTGATTTTATGTGTCCCATATGCTGCATATATCATTCTGTTTTAAAAGAATATTTCTGTTTAAAATGAAAATAGAATTAAATAGGCAGCAAATGTATCATTGTAAGTTATGCTTTGTTATATGAACATATGAGCAACCGGTTTGACTCATGAATCTATACATAACATACCCATGAAATAACTTGCAGTTCATTGAAGGAATCAGGTGTGAATTCAATAACAGCTCTGAACAATTCACTGACCAAGCAAGTCTGATTTTTCAGTTTAAGGGCATTCTGTGAATATTTTTGACTGACTTAATAAAAGAGCTGATTGATTCATAAGAATCATTTGTTTGTTTATTGAAGGAGTCAGTTGTGAACTCAAAAACAGCTCTGAATGATGCACTGACCAAGCAAGTCTGATTGGTCAGTTCAAAGGCAATTTGAGATTCTTTTTCACCGACTTGCTAAAAAGAGCAGATTGATTCATAAGAATCATTTGTTTGTTTATTGAAGGAGTCAGACATGAACTCAATAACAGCTCTGAGTGATTCACTGACCAAAGTCTGATTGGTCAGTTCAAGAGCATTTTGTGAATCTTTTTCACTGATAATGCTAAAAACAGCAGGTTGATTCATAAGAATCATTTGTTTGTTTATTGAAGGAGTCAGACATGAACTCAATAACAGCTCTGAGTGACTCACTCACCAAGCAAATCTGATTGGTCAGTTCAAGGGCATTTTGTAAATTTTTTCCTTTCTAAAAAGAGCAGATTGATTCATAATAACTATTTGTTCGTTTACTGAAGGAGAACAATTCACTGACCAAGCAAGTCTGATTGGTCTGTTCAATGGCATTTTGTTAATTTTTTTGACTGATTTAATAAAAGAGCTGATTGATTCATAAGAATCATTTGTTTGTTTATTGAAGGAGTCAGACATGAACTCAGTAACAGCTCTGAGTGATTCACTGACCAAGCAAACCTGATTGGTCAGTTCAAAGGCAATTTGAGATTCTTTTTGACTGACTTGCTAATAAAGAGCAGATTGATTCATAAGAATAATTTGTTTATTTATTGAAAGGGTCAGGTATGAACTCAATAATAGCTCTGAGTGATTCACTGACCAAACAAATCTGATTGGTCAGTTTAAGGGCATTTTGTAAATCTTTTTCCTTGCTAAAAAGAGCAGATTGATTAATATTAATCATTTGTTGGTTTACTGAAGGAGAACAATTCACTGACCAAGCAAGTCTGATTGGTCCGTTCAATGGCATGTTGTTAATCTTTTTGACTGATTTAACAAAAGAGCTAACTGATGCATAAGAATCATTTGTTTGTTTATTTAAGGAGTCAGGTATAAACTCAATAACAGTTCTAAATGATTCACTGACCAAGCAAATCTGACTGGTCAGTTCAAGGGCATTTTGTTAATCTTTTTGACTGACTTGCTAAAAAGAGCAGATTGATTCATAAGAATCATTTGTTTGTTTATTGAAGAAGTCAGGTATGAACTCAATAACAGCTCTAAATGATTCACTGACCAAGCAAGTCTGATTGGTCAGTTCAAAGGCAATTTGAGATTCTTTTGACTGACTTGCTAATAAAGAGCAGATTGATTCATAAGAATCATTTGTTTGAATCAAATCTGATTGGTCAGTTTGAGGGCATTTTGTAAATCTTTCTCCTTGCTAAAAAGAGCAGATTGATTAATAATAATAATTTGTTCGTTTACTGAAGGAGAACGATTCACTGACCAAGCAAGTCTGATTGGTCCATTCAATGGCATTTTGTTAGCCTTTTTGACTGACTTTCTAAAAAGAGCAGACTGATTCATAAGAATAATTTATTGAAAAGGTCAGGTATGACCTCAATAACAGCTCTGAACGATTCACTGACTAAGTAAGTCTGATTGGTCAGTTCGATGGCATTTTGTTAGTCTTTTTGACTGACTTGCTAAAAAGAGCAGATTGATTCATAAGAATCATTTATTGAAAGGGTCAGATATGAACTCAAGTCTGACTGGTCAGTTCGAGGGCATTTCGTTAATCTTTTTGACTGACTTGCTATAAAGAGCAGATTGATTCATAAGAATCATTTGTTCATGACCAAACCACATATAGACACACAAAGTTTACCAGAGTGACTAGATTTGAAATTATTATCACAAATTTTTTTAGTTTTGCATTTGCATTTTAGTCACAGTCTGGAGCCCTGATATATTACTCCCCTAAACCAAACCTTCAATACTTTTAAACTTAATTAAATTTTTAATCTTTGCTACTAACCTCCAAGCCCTTGTGCTTGCTCATTGAACCCCTGTCCATTTGCCGCTGAGTTTGTGTCTGGCTCTGACACGCCGTCTCCTCTTTTTGGCTTTGTTTCATAAATCTGCGGTTCACAATCTTGGTGATGCTGTCATTTCTGACCAATGGCACTGCTGGTATTCGAGACGGGGGGTGCTCGGATTTCTTTGAACCCACCAGACCGACGTGATCCCTACGAGCTGCTGGCGCTTTCTCCATGTCCGGGTTGGTTTTCTCTCCTCGACCACACACATTGCGTAGAAACTCATGGACCAGACCGTACTTGTGAACCCCTACATTTTTACGACCACCAGCTTTATCGCTGGCCTGCACTGATACTGAATTCGGTCTGCTAGGTGTCGAAGCACGTTGTGGCAGAGCCCACAAACCACGCTCCTTCGCTCCATAATCCAGCCTGGAAGAGGCGCTCAAGGACGAGGAGGACACAGAGGATGTAGTGAAAGAGGAAGAGGATGAGGGAGATGTGGAAGAGGAAGACTTTGAGGAAAACGGAGAAGATGCAGAGTGTCTGCGTTGTATTTTCGGCGAGGTGGTATGTGGCTGAAACCGATCTGCTGGACCAGGTACCCTTTCCAGTGACACTGATGTCTGTGGGGTTCTTGCGGATACAAATGAGGTCACTCTGGGCGACCAGTGTTTTGCAGCATAAAGACATCGAGGACCATCAGTTTGTAGCCCAATTGTGGTCACCTGTGGTTGGGACTGAGTTTGCGTTCCAGTACTCACAACACTCACCACATTGCTCCCAAAATCCTTTGCTCTTTTCCTCTCCAGAGGGCTGGATTGGGAGGTTTGCAGCACACTGGCTGTAATTTCCTTCATGTCATCACTCAGGTTGGCTGAGACATCCAAGGTATTGATAGCCAAGCGTGAAGGGGATGCCATACTAGAAGTTTGAAGACCAGAAGACGTAGAACTGATGACAGCCATTGAATCTCTCTCCATCAAACTTTGGCAGTCAAACGGCAGGCTACCCAGCCAGCTTTCATAAGCAGAGACCCAGTCTTGGTTTACAAGGCCACAGGAAACGGCATTGAAATGTGGTTCTTGGCTCTCCTCAAGCTTATCCTCCTCTGCTGCTATCAAAGAGCTCATTTGGATTCTTTTTGCTGATGGTGGGCTGTAATATATACGAATGTTGGTTCTCTCTGGAGCAGTGTGGCTTTTTTGGGTCAGCTCCTGGTTTAGGTTCAGACCAGGGAAACTGGGAGGCATGATAGGAGAGTCCCAAGTTTTGCAGGGGTCTTCTCTGTCCAGACGGGCAGCTTCTCGACTGATGTACTTCCAGTTCTTGTTGAGTTTTGCCATGTCCGTTTTGAGAGGCATCCTGTTGGAAAAGCAAACTCTGTTAAGAGATTCTGTCAGATAATTTGAGTTCAAACTATGCGCAAAAAACAAATCAAACTGACCTTTCCATTTTTCCATCTTTTGTCACCATCTTGTATCTGGGGGACTGAAAATGCATCAGAAAGATTATTATTTCTGTCATAACAACTCTCGGCAGGATTGGCATGGTAGTGTATATGACAATGTTAATGTGTTTGGTCTTGGCAAAATAAACATGCTACGCTGCTGCGGCAGTGGCAGAGCAAGTACCAAGACTTATATCCGCAAGATGCTGCTGTGAGCATGTAAGAAATACTGCTGCTGCACATACATACATGAAATAACCCCCATATAGCATACATAAATTATCCTGTAGCAGATCTATACAAGTGGAGCTGGGGAAGGTGGAGGGTTTCTGAAGCATGCACTAGTCATGTATTTGAATTTTGAGCAGTGAGCTTATTGGCTACTGATACAGGAGAGAACCAATCAGCTGTGCCATGTGATCATGTCATTATTTCAGATTGAGTTAGACTAATTTGTATGCGCAAATACAAAGTTCGGCCATGAATCTCTAGATGGCGCAGTCCGATGTCGATAGGGAATCATGCCAGAACTTTGTATTTGTGCATGCAAATTAGTTGTGTAATTTTAATATATATTAAAGAGCATATATTAAATAACAATAAATACTTGCAAACAAGAATGGAATTAAACAACTTAGAAACATAGGATAAAAATGAATGATAAAAGAAAGATTTTATGTAATGTATGCGATGCAATGCAATATGACCTTTTGAGCAGAAAATGTCTGAATCTTAGATTGAATCATTTTGAGACAGCTTCACATATTACTTAGGGATGAGCAATTTAAGATACACTGTAATCAAATGAAAAAGCCTGTCTTATCTAGAAAGTGTGTCAGAGAGATAGTTCAGGATTACGAAAAAGAAAACAGCAAGAAAACCCTTGGATCAGGAAAAAAAATTGGCAAAATTCCTTTGCACTCCAATCCAGGGTTTACTTAAAGGGATAGTTCACCCAAAATGAAAATTCTGTCCTTAATTACTCGCCCTCATGTGGTTCCAAACCCATAAGACCTTCATTCATCTTTAGAACACAAATTAAGATATTTTTGATGAAATCACAGAGCTTTCTGACCCTGCATAGACAGCAGCTTGAACTACCTCGTTCAAGACCCAGAGAGGTAGTGAGGATATTGTTAAAATATGTGACTTTAGTGGTTCAACCTTAAATTTATGAAGCTATGAAAATACTTTTTGTGTGCGAAGGAAACATTGACATGCAATTATGAAAGTACCACAGCACATGCTATTTTGACAATGGCCTTGAATGTGTCAGTTGCGCTGCTGTCTATGCAGAGTGAGAAAGCTCTTGGATTTCATTAAAAATAACTTAATTTGTGTTCCGAAGATAAATGAAGGTCTTAAAGGTTCGGAACGACATGAGGCTGAGTAATTAATGACAGAATTTTCATTGTCTGGGTGAACTATCCCTTTAATCCCATCAAAGAGCTGTCCCTGTCTACATTCCGCTTTTATTATTAGCATCTATGATAATGAACAGGACTTTTTGTTCAAAGGGATGAATAAAACTGCTGTCAAGCCAGAGAACAACAATGCCATTTAAAGATCCATTATGCATTTGTTCCTCTGAATACTGCTTCCTCATTCCTTTCTCGCCTCCTTTCCCTCAGCCCTGCACGATGCTATCCCCGTTTACTGTAAAGGAAAGTAAACTCCTTATTTGAACTTCAGCTGAGCCTTGATAAGTCTTTCTGTGGTTACTGTGGTTTGGCTAAGCCCTTTTCAGAGTCAGAAGTTGTGATTGAAGCTGATGTCTGCACTCCGCCTGCTGTCCTACAGTCCCAAAAGGGGATTAGCCTAAATTCAGTTGCCATGCGGCCTTTTCACACACACACACACACACACACACACACACACTCACAGGACTGTCTCATATCTCTGACCTGTAATACTCTAGTAGGACTGTTAAACAAATTGTTCTAATAATGATAGTTCAGACTTCAGACTTCAGCTTGAAGTACTGTTCAAAGGTTTAAAATCTGAGATATTTTTGAAATGGAATTTTGGAATGTTTTTGAAATAAGTATCTTATGGTTATCATGGCTGCATTTATTTTAATATATTTTAAAATTTATTCCTGTGATGGCAAAGCTGAATTTTCAGCAGCCATTACTTTAATCTTCAGTGATGAATATTATTTGTATAAGTATAAGTAACTGTTTTATTATTTTCACAGTTGAAAATGGATGTGCTGCATAATACTTTTGTGGAAAATGTATATGAAATTCTCAAAATTGTAATCAATTTAATGCATGCTGAATAAAAGTATTCATTTCTTTCAAAAAAAAAAATCTTACTGACAACAAACTTTTGAGTGATAGTGTAGGTCACCCAAAAATGCCTAAAAAAATACCTAAATAGTGAAAATAGGTAAATGAAATTATAATAATAAGGTCCAATTCCGACACTAATTAATGTGTTAGATATCATTATCATTAAGACCTGTTTTGACAGTTAAAATCATTTGTTTCACTATACACAGAATATGTTAATTATTGTTGAAGCTCTGACCTGCATTTTTTTGTTTTGCTTAGCTGTCTTCGACCCTTCGCACTCTAGACGCGCGTGGTTCAGGTGTTCTAGCAGTTCCTGTCGCTCAGAGCTCCAGTTGCTTTCACGGACCTTCAGCTGTCTTCTCAGGTCCATCACTGCAGTGTAGGACTCTGCTAACAGGTGCTGAAGCTTCTCAACGTGGTCCTTCTGCAAAGCCGCATTCAGGTCTGATGGACCCTTTACTCCTGCCTTTCCAACTGAACCCTCCAGCTACAAACAAAGACAAACAACTTGATGATATTTCTGTTTCTGTTTCGTAAAGCTTTTTTAATTTCCTCCATAAGTCCCTACTGGCCCAAGAATAAAGAAGGAAGAGGAGATGACATGAGAACCAGGCAACAGGTTCATTGATACTCCCTGAAGGGAATCTAAAGTGTTCTCACCCTGCTTATGAGACTCTTAAGCTCTGCGCACTCCACGGCCCACGCTGCTTTGGCATTCGCAAATTGACGGATGACAAACTGGGCTGCCCTGTGCTGTTCCCAAAGTTCAGAGAACAGATCCGACAGTGCTGTCCTGAGATCTGACAGCAGGCCACTGCTCACCTGAGAGAGAAACACACATGGTGAATATACACTGGGCAACAGGAACACATTTACTAAAAATGGGCAACGGGTTAAGGAACAATGCCATTGGGCAGCTTTGCTTAAAGAGAAGGCATATTCAGCTATAGTATAGGAAAAATGCACATTTTAGAATGAAGTTCTTTTAAGGCTGAATTTATTGCAAACTGAAACGCTTTGGTAGTCATGTTGAAACACTATTATTTTTACCCAAGTAATCCTCATTCTTTTTCATACCTGAGTGCTGCACTTCTCTTGAAGATTGTATTTGCATGCTTTTGACTCTGTGTCCTTTAGCAGATGAAGATCATCCTGACAATACATCTGAAATTAAAAGACATATGGCTGTTTTTATTTGAAGTAAATTAATTTTGTGCTAATTATTCTACAAAATACATATTTATGCACCCTGCGATTGTACTTTTGTTATACTTAAAGTCTGCTAAATTGGAACAACTAATTTTATGCTTAATGCACTGTAATTGTGCTTATGTAGTGCTGAAGTCCAGCTAAAGATATACTTAAAGGGGTCATTGGATGCAAAGTTCACTTTTACATGTTGTTTGAACATTAATGTGTATTGGCAGTGTATGTACACATCTACCCTATAATGATAAAAATCCATGCAGTGGTTTTTAATTAATCTGTAAAAATAATATCCCCTTTTTCAAATCGAGCCATTCTCAGATGCCTGTTGGTGTTGCGTCCCACGATAGTTGATTGACACGAGCATCTTACTTCAGATCCGCCCTACATCCGCTGTAACAGTCCGACCTCCATTGTTTCGATGCCGGAGCAAGGATGTAAGTTAGACAAGAATATCTCCGATTGAGCGATTGAGGTGTTGTGTTGCTGGATGTAATAATGAACATAGTGATCGTCATTTACTCTTGACATCTGAGCCACTGAAGATGCAGTGGATTAGGCTTGTTTGTGAAGGGAATGCACCTTCCAGTCTACATAAATGCGTCTATGTTCGTGCAAATCATTTGTGATCACGTTTGACCTACATCAGAAGTGAGTATAAGGGGTTTATTACGAATCTCTGCAATCACCTTTCCTAATAACATGCTAGTTAGTCTAGTGGTTAAACGTGGCTAAAGTAAACAGGCACGTCACTCCACAGAGAAAAGAGAGGGGCGGGGTGAGCAGAGCTCATTTGCATTTAAAGGAACAATCCTTCAGAATGGGATTATTTTTGTAGAGCTGATTTTGACAAGGTAAAAAGGGTGTTGTTTTACACTACCACTAAGAATTTTTAACCAAAGTATATTATAAACTTTTTATTAAAACCCTAAATAATCATATCAACTTGTGGAAAATGGGCATCCAATGACCCCTTTAAGTATATTTGACTGTGCTACAGTTGAGGTCAAACGTTTGCAAACACATTGCAGAATCTGCAAAATGTTAATTATTATACCAAAATATGAGGGATCATACAAAATGCATGTTATTTTTTATTTACTACTGACCTGATTAAGATATTAACATTGTAACATTGTCACATAAAAGACGTTTACATATAGTCCACAAGAGAAAATAATAGCTGAATCTACAAAAATGACCCTGTTTAAAAGTTTACATACGCTTGATTGTTAATATTGTGTTGTTACCTGAAGTCCCTTGTTTGTCCTGAACAGTTAAACTGCCCGCTGTTCTCCAGAAAATTCCTTCAGGTCCCACAAATTCTTTGGTTTTTCAGCATTTTTGTGTATTTGAACCAAAGAAATTCTGGGACCTGAAGTATTTTTCTAAAGAACAGCGGGAAGTTTAACTGTTCGGGACAAACAAGAGACTTATGAACAGCTGTCATTAAACAAAAAAACACAGCTGTGGATCATTCAGGTAACAATACAGTATTAAGAATCAAGTGTAAACTTTTGAACAGGGTCATTTTTATAAATTCAACTATTATTTTCTTTCATGTGAAATATCTTATTCAGGTCAGTACTAAATAAAAAATAACATGCATTTTGTATGATCCCTCCTATTTTGGTAAAATAATTAACATTTTACAGATTCTGTAAGATGTATGTAAACTTTTGACCTCAACTGTAGTTATTTCAACTACAAATACGAATTATTATAAGGAAAATTTTAACAATCATCATGGAAGATGTGTGACAAATGTTGTTGCCCAGTTTACCTCAAACAGTTTCTTTCCATCAGCTATGGGTCTCTCTCCCTGCCTCCACTGCTGGATGAACCATTGGAGCTGTAGAGTGAGCAACACTAAGCTGTCCTGGTTACACCCATTTTCGACATTTCCTTCACATGGACGTTCTTGTCTTGCTTGATTCTTTGCATCCTCTTTCATTTCACTTAAATCTTCTCCAAAATGTAACATATTCTTCTCTGTAACAGCCCCAGGATGCTCTGAAGTGAAGTTTGACAGCACCTCTAATTTTTCAACAAGAGCACGCAGTTGAGCTTGTAACACCTCTAGTCCATTGGTCAAGGGACTCAACATGGGGTCCAAAAGCCACTGATGTGTTTTGCACTGAGGATCTACTGCAGTTTTGCTTAGGTACGGAGCACCAGGAGAAGTCTTATGGGTGCATGTAGGTGAGAGGCCATTTTTAGCTGGGGTTGTTAGGAGCTGGATAGTCGATCTGACAAGCAGCGCCTGGTCATGGATGGCAAGAAGACTCTCTAGATCCTTCGCACCAAATGTACAGTCTGACTTACAACAAGCTTGTCCGTCTTCCTCTTTAGTCTCTGCAGAAAGCTCCTGCTCCCCACCAATCGGCCCTTCCCTGTGCATGTGGCTGATAGAAGAGTTCTCCACGTGATCTTCCTCTACATGAATCTGGTTCTCCTGCGTACTATTGAGGGGTGTCGCTGCATCTGAGTTTTCTTTCCCATCCACACATCCACCTCTAAGCATCTCCTCCTTTTTCCCAGTTTGGAGAGGCAATGCAAATCCTTGACTGGTCCCCTTCATCATCTCCTCTTCTTCCTGGCTTCCTCCTCCTCGTTCACGCAGTTCACTCATCTCTGCCCGCAACCCACGGTTCTCTACCTCTAGCTCTACTATTCGACGACTCAGCAGCGTGGCTTCTTCCTCCACCAGCCGCAAATGAACTTTGACCTCTGCTTCTCGGGTGTGAGCGGAGTTAGTGGCACCCGCTGCAGCCTGGGTTTCATCCACCTCACCATAAAGCAGACGGTATTTGGAAAGCTGCTCCCGCATCGCCTCACTCTCCAGGGCCATCTTTGTTAGCTTCTTGCACATGAGCGCAGACTCCTCTTTGGCAAAGTGGAGCTGGCATTTCAAATCAGCACTGTCATCCTGCAGAGAACACAGAAGTGTTAAGCTGGGTTTTTAGGAAACATTCCAGGATTTTTCTCCATATAGTGGACTTCAATGGGGATCAGTGGGTTGGAGGTTGCTGCAGTTTCATTGCAGCTTCAAAGGACTCTACACGACCCCAGCCGAGGAATAACGGTCTTATCTAGTGAAGCGATAGGTCATTTTCTTAAAAATAAAAAATGTATATACTTTTTAACCACAAATGCAAACTTATCTTGCACTAGCTCTGCATTCACAACTTCATGCATTATGCAGTCACATCGGAAAGGTCATGTGTGATGTAGGCGTATGTACTGATGCAGTGTTTACAAAGCGAATGTGCAAAGAAAGTCAAACACCCTTAACAAAAAAAGGTAAAACAATGATGTCTGAAGATTTTTTTCGCCCTACCCTACCTACCTACCTTTTGAGTAGATGAATAACTAACCACGCGTGACCTTTCCAATGTGATTACATCATGTGTGAAGTCATAGATGCGCATCGCAGAGCTAGTGCAAGACGAGCATTTGTGGTTATAACGTATATACTTTTTTATTTTTTAAAGAAAATGACCATTTCACTAGATAAGACCCTTATTGCTCGGCTGGGATCGTGTAGAGCCCTTTGAAGCTGCACTGAAACTGCAATTTGGACCTTCAACCCACTGATTCCCACTGAAGTCCACTATATGGAGAAAAGTTTTGGAATGTTTTCCTCAAAAACCTTAATTTCTTTTCAACTGAAGAAAGAAAGGACATGATCTTGGATGACATGGGGTGAGTAAAATATCAGGACACTTTCATTCAGGAGTGAACTAATCCTTTAAGACTAACGTCCAACTCACCTGTGGAGAGAGCTTCTTTTCGCTCTTGCTGGATGTTGATCTCAAACTTCGTCTCTTTAGAGAATTCTGTGGATGCACCATATCCATAATTAGTCTAAAGACATTTCAGCAGTTTATATAACACAGCTTAATGTGCATAGGTGGATTGATGCAATTTGTCCCCTAAGATGATGTCCTCCTATGGGCATAAATGTTTATTTGAGTTATATTAATCATAGTTGTTATTTTCCATCATAATGCTGTACCCAATGAAACGCGTGACTGTAAGGAAAGCATGCACTTGATAAACACACTTAATCATGTCCGTGTACTGAGATGGCAAGAACCCCAACTCCATTACTACTCCAAACATCCATACTGCTCCAAGTATGTCAAGAATGCTGCCTAGAGTCAGTCTATCTGTCTGCTGCTTTGTCTGGGAGGCTCAAACCCTTAAAAGTACAAAGAGCAGAGGAGGAGCATGTAGACTTCATATTGTCTTTTTTAAATGTTAAAAATAACCTCGAGTCGATCTGAACTGAGATTGAGCTGTCATAACTAACAAATTCAAGATAAATGCCTGTAACAGTACTCTTCATGCTATATCTTCATGTTTTGAGATTATAAATCAGCAATTTATCTTGTGAATCAAGACTGCAAAAAGATTTTTGACTCCAGTGGAAGAGTAAAAAATGTTTGCATGTAGATTATCATGTTTCAGGTAGTGTCAAGCTCACACGAGGCCTTGATAATCTGGTTGTAGCTGATTTGTTCTGCTGGTGAGGATCAGGAATGGGCAGCAGCTGTCTGAGCTGAGCTGTTGGGATCCACTTCTAAGCACTGAATCCTGGATTAAACTGAATGCGTGCCGTTATTAAAGACCTATAGGCCTTCATTGCCAATAAAATTTGATTTGTTTGGTGCATTACGCTTGTATAATGGTGGTGGCCTATATTTTATATTATTGTAAGAATGTGTAAGCAGCTTGTTAGTATTTTTAGCAGGTATGTGGTAACTGAACATCATAAGACCCACATTTAAGAAATTATATCTGGCTTGCAGCCAGGGTTGGACAAGGATGTCCCTTTCAGGTATATTTATAAGTGGTTTCTTTCTCACTTTCTTTTCAACCTTTCAGTTGTCCAATTTTACTTTCTTCTCCCCCTCGCTGCATCCACAAGTGAGAATGACAGCTGCGGTTTGAATTCAGACCCTTAGATCATTCTATGCCCTACCCAAGCAGTCAGCTGTCGGTTACACCCATACATACAGTTGGGGTAAAGGTCAGATTGTAATCCTAACGGCATCATGAAACTAAGGAGTCTAAGCAACAAAATAGTACTGCTTTAAAGTGATATAGAGCATAAATTATATTTATACACATATTACCATTCAAATGTTTAGGGGTCAGTAAGTTTTTTTTTTTTTAATATAATACTTGTATTCCGCAAGCATGCATTAAATTGATCAAAAGTGATAGTAAAGATATTTATAATGTTAAAATGTTAATAATGTTAAAAATATTTAAAATATTGCTCTTTTAAACTTTCTATTCACCAAATGATCCTGACAATTGTATCATGTTTTACACTAAAATATTAAGTAGATCCACTGTTGTTGACTTTGATAACAAAAAAAAGGTAATTGGGCACCAAATCAGCACCATGTGACACTGAAGACTTGAGTAATGAATGCTGACAATTCAGCTTTGTCATGCCAGGAATAAATCACATTTAAAATATAGTAAAATAGAACAGTTACATTAACAGTCAAAAGTTTTTGAACAGTAAATATTTAATGTTTTACTGTTTTTTTTTAAATTATGTTTTTAAAGTCTCTTTTGCTCATCAAGCCTGCATTTAGTTGATCCAAAGTACAGCAAAAACAGAAAAAAAAATTCAATATTTTTACTATTTAAAATAATAACTGTTTTCTATTTGAATATATTTTAAAATGTAATTTATTCCTGTGATTTCAAATATTTTTAAGAATCATTACTCCAGTCACATGATCCTATACTAATAATAAAATGTTTCTTGAACAGCAAATCAGCATATTAGAATGATTTCTAAAGGATCATGTGACACTGAAAACTGGAGTAATGATGCTGAAAATTTAGCTTTGATCACAGGAATAAATTACATTTTAAAATACAGTATATTCAAATAGAACGCAGTTATTTTAAATAAAAATATTTCAGACTTCTTTAAATAACAAAAAATTTTACAGTTCAAAAGTTGTACTAATATTTCACACTATTACTGTTTTTACAATTCAGCCTTGGTTTAACATATGAGACTTCTTTCAAAAACATAAATCTTAAACTTTTGAACAATTATTTGTGTGCATATACATATACAGCAATGGCTTTGTGGTCACAGCACCTGTGATTTGTCCATCTCAGCCTGGAGGACTTGCTTTGCAACCTCCAAATCCTGCAGCCGTTCACGTAACTCCTCATTTTCCCATTCCAGCCGTGAATTTTTTTTTTGAATGGCCTCAAGTTCGCTGTGTAGGCGAAGGGACACGCTTTTTGCCACCTGGGAAAACAATATTAATTTAGAGTCAAGTAAATACACTGCAAACCATTTGTCCATGCTAACTATTCACAAATCTGTTGACGTTAATATGATAATTATGTCATGTCATTTCATTCTCTTGGGGAACGCTATTAGACACAAGAAGCTCTATTTAAAGAAGATAACTATCTGGAACTTTATAGGGAACTTTGCAAAATGAGCATCAAGTTGTTTCAATGTTTCAACTGTGGTTTGTGACATTGAGGATGTGGGGAAGTAAGGAAGTTAGTTAATTGTTTGGGATTCAGTATGGGTTGACTCTCCTATGATCTCTCTCCTTTGCAAAGCACTCATCCTCTTGATGCTCAAGGGGTTGCTAACAATTGCGACAATGTCAAGGGAAAACGGTTAGAGTGCATGTGATTATACCGCAGCATTCAGCGCATGACTCTGTCCTTTTCTTTTTTTTATAGCACAGGGCGATTATTATCAGCACTGAGTTCCAGGAGCAACTCCACAAACTCAGATTTCTCTGTGAAAAAAAGTTAATGATGGAAACGTGGAGCTGGAAAATGATGCTGTTAGATATCAGATTGCAGGACACTCCCGTGGGGGTTGTCGAAGACTGAATAACTTGACAGAGTGCTAGTGAGGACACCGAGCAGCAATGGACACACACTGGCCCAGTTTGTGAAAGGAGGGTATCTATTTCTCTCACATGCCTTTAAAATAGACTGGTCATGGACATGCCCACAACACACACCAGCAGCTGTGCTTGGACACTTCCCCTCTCGGATACTGTGGCTATAGTCCTTGACACATATACCGCACACATGCAAATGCACACACTCTTTCATTCAACCTTGGTTCTTTAGTTTACTTCACATTGTGCTTCTGCAAAATACCTTCTCACACCTAATTCTGCATAGACAAAAGGTTCAGAGGAAACCTGAGGAATTTATTTTGCATAGTCTGGAAGCAGATTTCAAAAGAAAACGGCTATTTTATATGGGTCGCCCTGCTGTGTAGATTGTTTTTTAATTTGTAACGTTCCTACAGAAAGCTCTGTCGCTGATTGGCTGGGAAGTTCAAACCAAAAAATGCTTATGCTGTGAGTGGCCCACCACAAACTGAGCTACACCAATTGTCTGCCAAACGAAAACTGAAGGTTTCTGCTCATTTTACTAGTTGGACCACTTCCAAAAATAAACCCACTCACTACACATGTCAAACTATAAAAGAAAATGATATTTCAGCTCTCGCTAAGCCCTCAGTACCATTATTTGGGTCACAAACCACAATGGAAGGATTACACAATCCATCTGAGTGCATGCTGATTCATAAAAACAGAGTTTTGACTCATTTAGTGACTTACTATTCAACATTTAATTGGCACTAAGCGTTAAGCAATTTAGATAAACATCCTGTCCCGAATGAATGCCATGGACTGCGTCCAAACCCCTAACAGTGGTTTTCCTGTACACACACCACTGTAGCTTAATTGCATCCAAATCATGAGGGAAACATCTATTTAATTACACCCTGCATGTCAGTGATAGCTCTTTATGCGACCTCATACAAGGACTTTCTCACAGAAACACAGTCAATACCAAAAAATTATGACTGTAAGCACATCCTCACCCGAATATCATGCTCAAGTGTCCTGATAAGCTCCCCGTCCACCTGTCCCGTCTGGGCTACACGCAAGCTACGTCTCTCTGCTTTCCTGAGTCGGTACTGCAGGATGCGACAGGCCTTGTTGGCCTGTTCCAGCTGCTGGCGGAGTTCCTGCAGCTGGTAAACATCCTCCTCCATGTACATGTCTCTCATCTCCAGCATCTCTGAGCGGAGCTCCTCCATTTCGTCCTAAAAAAGCAGTCAAAAATGGTGTATGAAAACATCAGCTTCATAGAATAACTGTGTTAAAATGAAACTTTTTGGACATTTTTAATTGGAAAACATGAAGTAAATGTGACCCTGGACCACAAAACCAGCCTTAATATGGGTATATTTGTCGCAATAGCCAAAAATACATAGATACATAGATATTTTTTTTATGCCTAAAATCATTAGGATATTAAGCAAAGATCATGTTCCATGAAAATATTTTGTAAATTTCCTACCATTAATATATCAAAACTTAATTTTTGATTAGTAATATGCATTGCTAAGAACTTCATTCGGACAACTTTGAAGGCGATTTTCTCAATATTTAGATTTTTTTGCACCCTCAGATTCCAGATTTTTAAATAGATGTATCTCGGCCAAATATTGTCCTATCCTAACAAACCATACATCAATTGAAAGCTCAAAAATGTACCCTTATGACTGGTTTTGCGGTCCAGGGTCACAAATGAATGCATTCTACTTTAGTCAAAAATATATGTGTGTTAGTGTGTACAAAGGGTGTCTCTTGTATATCACTATCAGTGTCGGTCTCCAACCAACTTGTCCAAGACAGCATTGGCCTTTCGGCCTTTAGTGTCGAGTGCCAGCATGCAGTGCACATTAACACACAGAACTAGGGGCACGTGCCAAGAATGACGCACTGCCCTTCTTGGATGCATTGATGGCACCTCTGTTGACTTCTTGATTTCTACTAAGACACCTTGCACTTAATCACAGTAAAGCTTGGCTTGTTCTCACTGTGAACCCGTTCTCCTATTGCATGTCAGAGACAATGAGGGATGACGCAAGCCAATTAGCAAAAGTATAATCTTCTAAGAAGAGAGTAAATCTTACAGTATAAGCCATATCACGTGTAATTTATTTTTGATTTGTTTATGTGAGTGTTAAAATATTTATCATACATCAGTGTGGGATTGTTTTGATTTAATTTTACATTAAGTACATAGTCCAGGACATCATATGACAGGGTTTATGCCATGTTGGCTGATAATAGTATGATGCTTTATAATCATAATCCACCAAAACAGGTTGCATTTAGTAGCCTCCCACTTTATCTAACATGTCACGGGTAAAGTGAAGGTCACTAAAATTCAGACATATTTTAAAAACTAGAATGTTTATGTTTCAGAAGAACACATGCACTCATTGAGATCAGTCAGATGCTTGATCATGTCCACTATATGGTGGACATGACCCTTATGGCAATTACAAGTGACTTACATTTGATTGTCTTGTATTTAAAGAGCAAATATGAAACATTGGACCACAAAACCCAAAAAAGTAGCACGGGTATATTTGTAGCAATAGCCAACAATACATAGTATGGGTCAAAATGATAAATTTTTCTTTTATGCCAAAAATCATTATCATGTTCCATAAAGAAACATGTAAATTTGTAAAGAAATTTGTAAATTTCTTATATCATAACTTAATTTTTGATTAGTAGCTTAATATGCATTGCTAAGAACTACATTTGGACAACTTTAAAGGTGATTTTCTCATTATTTTGATTTTGCACACTCAGATTCCAGATTTTCAAATAGTTGTATCTCGGCCAAATATTGTCCTATCCTAACAAACCATACATCAATGGAAAGCTTATTTATGATGTATAAATCTCAAGTTCAAAAGATTGACCCTTATGACTGGGTTTGTGGTCCAGGGTCACATAAGTGTTCCCTAAACTCTCCAAATCATAATTTACATCAACAAACAACTAAATAAATGAACAGATTAATCAACAAACCTCACCTTTAAATATTCATTTTCCGATCTTATGTCGTCAATCTCTCTCAGCAGATCCTCATGCACACCATCAGCAAAGTCTCCAGTCAGATCTGAAAATGCCACAGACGAGCTCAAGTTCAAGCGACTGTCTAGAGAAACGTAGGACCTCTGGTCTCCAGGAGAGATGCTTCCCTCTCCGAAGCCAAACCCTGGAGACAGGCTGGCATTAATCAGACCATCTTCTTCTCTGTGTTCTGATATTTGCTCGGCTGAATCGTCCATCATTTCTTCGTCAGTACCTCTGTGACAGACCTCACCACCCTGCGCATCGGTGGACTGCTTATGCTCCTCGGATGCGTCCGAGATCTCAGAACTGCTGTCCGCGGAAGACAGTTTCCCGGTAGCACAGCCAGAGTCTTTACTTAGGTCATCAGACGTGATGCTTCCATCAGACAGCTTTCTCCTCCCGGACGATTTACTGCGATTGCTATCGGAGCGTTTTCTCGACTCTGGTTTCATCTCCTTTTTCTCTGTGTTTGGCGTGGCAGATGCTCCGCGCTTTGGTTTCTTGGAGTGAACCTCTTTGGTTTTGCTCTGGGAGGCTGCTGGGATGATTTTAGACCAAGCGTTCGCCTGAGGTTGTTTTGACGTCATGTGTTGCACATGATGCCGGTGGATTTGTCTTGACGGCTGGTGGCTGCTCGCGTCTCCGCAGGCTTTATCCTGCCCGTCCCGTCCATGATGGGATGAGCGTGCATTAGACTCAGGATTTGCCTCAACTTTTGTCTTTGTCATTGTTGGCGTTCAAAGATGATAATTTCTTCTCATTCACCTTACATTGTTTATAGGCTACAAAACAAAGACGATTAATGCTCAGTAATGAGATGAATGATTCCAGCAGAATCCTCTCAAGAGTTTGTGTGAGATGAGGTAAAGTTAAGGTAAATCCGGGTAAAGCCCTTAGTCTAGTGTTTGAGTGAATATATGTACTGTGTGTGGCCATGTGCTTTAAAAACTCCAAAATCTCCGCCCCGAAAACAGGAGCTTACGCTCTCTCTCTTTCTCTCACTGAGTCACATATAACTCAGCTTTACTGGAATTATTACGAACAGCTATAATAGTGCCAAACCCATTTTTACTAGGATAAAATCATATGTTGTTTTCCAAACACCTATGCATATTTGTTAAATATTAAGTAATCGGATATTTTTCTTAATTATTAATTCATATATGGGCTAAAATTAACATAGGTCTACATATGACTGAAATATGACCGGTAACGGTGTCTGTATTATTCACTCATAAAATCTATTAAGAAGTAAGTTATTTGATTTTTCTAAATAATACACTGGTTTCAAAAGGAAGAGAGTTTATGAACACTTACACTTCTCAGTGATACGAGCTGAACGTGTTACAACATTGCTCTGCTGACATCTAGTGGCTTCAAATAAAACTAAAGATCTGGCTCATTCAGGTGATTGAGGCTGTCGCAACGGAGGTGGTCCCATGACAAATGTGCAGATCATAAATTTACGAGAATATTTAAATATATGCACTCCCCCGCTAGAATCCAAAAGCATTACGTTTCTTTTTATAACAAACTTAAATCAGAAGCAGACATACATGTTGTAATCTCAAACACCATAACGGTAACAAACTAAAAAACCCTGATTACGTTAAATATAAGCTCTAGCTTAAAAAAATAAATAAAATAAAATAAAATAAAATAAAATAAAAAGATAAAAATTGAAATATATTTAGATGTATTTTTGGACCTATTTAAATGTATAAATTCATTTATAGTTTTTTTGTTTATGTTTTTGTTACAGCAACAGCAGTAATATTGTGATTAAATATTTGTACAATTAAAATAAGTTTTCTATTTGAATACATTTTAAAATGTAATTTATTCCTTTGATCAAAGCTAAATTTTTAGCATCATTACTCTAGTCTTCAGTGTCACATTGTCCTTCAGAAATCATTCTAATATGTTGATTTGCTGTTCAAGAAATATTTATTACTGTTATTATTACGAATATTTATTTTTCAGGATTGTTTGATGAATATAAAGATCAGCATTTATCTGAAATTTAAAAAAAAAAAGCTTTTGTACACTCTAAAAAGTGCTGGGTTAAAAAAAAATAACCCAACCTTAACCCAGCCGCTGGGTAACTATGGGAAAGAACACGTGTTGGGTTGTTTATTTGACCCAACCAGTGGGTCAGGTTAACTGTGTTGCTGGGTTAAACATAACCTAATCATTGGGTTATTTGTTGTCTTATTGCCTTGCTACCTTTATATTTACCAATAATAATAAATAATCACAAAAGAATGTAAAATTATTACTGCTTTTCTGCAATACAGTTATAAAACAAAACAAAAAAAAAAAAATGCAACTGTAAACATCAATTTTCATCAGTTTTATTTCTTTTTAAAACAATTTTCAAATGGGTGAAGCTGTCACACATTTTATCCAACCATTACAGACACATAAAACAACTTTAGTAGATCAGTTTATTTAAAACACAAAACTGTGTAAACTAGGCACTGTAGATTCCGATTCTTTGTCAAGACTGCAGCAGCAGAACACTCAAAAATTATTTATTACCACATGGGAATCGTTCCAAACATTGTGCTATTAAAATTAAGCCAAACAAAGTGTCCACCAGACAATACATATGACAATTTAAAACGTGTTACAAGTGGCCAGAAAAAAAAAACTGTTGGCCTTACAAAAAAATTTCATATATGAGAGACTTATGTCGATCAATGTAATATACTGCAAGCTGGAGAAATTCCCAGGCAGAGTCAGCTTCAGTGGCAGCCAGTAACAAAGCCGGGTCTGGGATGTCGTGTCTAGATCCCCAAGGCACAAATCCACCATGCTGGTCCCCACCTGGCAAATATACAACACTTAGTCTTGAAGACACTTGGAGCTAGAAACAATTCTCATTTTAGAAGAACATTTCAAACTGCACATTCTTTTACATCTGAACACCTCATACAGTGGTGGCCAAATGAGATGGAACACTTACTAGTATTTTTCACCAGCTAAACAATTGTTTAAGTCATTGATTTCTATTTTTGCTGTAGTGTGTCCAATGGGAAATATCAGTTTGCATTTCAAAAATTAATTATATTATATATATATATATATATATATATATATATATATATATATATATATATATATATATATATATATATATATATATATATATATATATATATATATATATATATATATATAAGGTAAAACCAAGAACTTACGGGTTTGTATGTCCAATGAATGGCTACCAGGATTCTGTGGACCATTCCTCCAGATTAGACTGGGACTTTGAAACACTCTCCTTCCAGTGTTCAATTCGGTCCGATTAAGGTCAGGCTTTATCTCCCACACAGCTGTGTGCTCAGTCTCACCTGGGAAGATCAGTTTCTCCTTCATGAGGGTTGACGTCACGGCTCGGCCAGCATTACTACAGCGCTTAGCATGATCTGCTCATCCTCATTACCTGATCAGGTGATTGCTGAGCAATTTCAGCGAGCAGCGGAGGACAGGCGCATGCAAAGAGCAGAGGACAGAGAGAAAATGGAAGGTAGAGACTGCCAAGAAGAAAAGAGCAGAGCCATCAGTTGAAAAGAGCCCGGCCGCCCAGCAGAGATATAGCAAGCGTGCTAACTACAAAACAACCTAACATTAACGCCAAGGACTGTTTTCGTGCAAATGTGTGCGAGCACAGAAATAGTCATATTGAAGATTAAAGCCACTACTGACACAGCAAAATAGCTTCCAGCATTAAAAAGCATTAAGAAACAACTTGAAGGACATAAAAGGGATGCACTTACTTCTGAAAAATGAAGATGCCGATGACAGTCGCCACAGATATTAAATCTGAGGTGATTCATATCAGGCCATATTCTTCCGCACTCTACAAAACATGTTAAAGCAGCATTTAGCCATTAGATATCAATATAAAAAAAAGCTAATTAGGAGAAAAAAACAAGCAGAATCCTAATAAAATAAAAATCGCAATATATATAAAACTGTACACTACTAGTCATAAGTTTTTGAACCGTAAGATTTTGAAATGTTTTTTACAGAAGTGTCTTCTGTTCACCAAGCCTGCATTTATTTGATCCAAAGTACAGCAAAAACAGTAAAATTCTGAAATATTTCTACGATTTAAAATAACCGTTTTCTATTTGAATAGATTTTCAAATGTAATTCATTCTTGTGATTTCAAAGCTACATTTTTAGCATCATTACTCCAGTCACATGATCCTTCAGAAAGCATTGTAATATTCTTATTTGCTGCTCAAAAAACATTTATTATTATCATTATTATGATGTTAAAAAACAGCGGAGTATAATTTTTTTTCAGGCTGCTTTGAATAGAAAGTTCAGAAGAACAGCATTTATCTGAAATAGAAATCTTTTGTAACATTATAAATGTCTTTATCATCACTTTTGATTAATTTAAAGCATCCTTGCTAAAGAAAATAATTAATTCCCATTATTTCTTCCCCTAAAAAAAATACTGACTCCAAGCTTTTGAATGGTATAGTGTATACGGTTATAAAAGCTTTTTATTTCAGATAAATGCTGATCATTGGATCTTTCTATT